>JAUMHH010164366.1:0-17099 GCA_032359455.1 Chlamys rubida | reverse complement strand
TGTACACAATGTACATGGTTTATCTGTTAAATAAAGGTACACAATGTACAGGGTTTATCTGTTAATTATTTGTATAAAATGTACACATTATTTTATTCTATTCATATATCGATTTCATTGAATGTGGTTTATTATTTTATTGAAAGAAAGTACTGTACATCAATAATTATGTTTGTATGTTGCATTTAAATGTAGAATGTGCAGGATGTATCGATTCACTAACTCAAATTATATACATATTGAATTATGCCATAATGGGTACAAAATGTACATAGTTATCGCTTTATAATGAATATGAAAAGTACCTATTATTATGTTCATAAAATGTACAGAATACAATATTTCATTTTTTACTATAAAGTGGACAGATATCAAAGCTATGGAATAGCTTGACAAAGTGACCAGTCGGTCTTGAAACGTTTAATACGTGCATTGTTTGTGCAGAAAGTAATACTTTGATATCATATATTTCCAAACTACTGAATCTTATTGAAGATAAAGTGGATAGAATATAAAATGTACATGATATATCATCATATTATTGGTATAAAGGATATAACAGTAGAGGTATAAAATGTACATAATATATTATTATAGTATTGGTATAAAAGATATATTATTACAGGTATAAAATGTATATAATATGTCATCATATTGTTGTTATAAAGGATATAACAGTATAGGTATAAAATGTAGATAATATATTTTTATAGTATTAGAAACAAAGATATATTATTACAGGTATAAAATGTACACGATATATCATAAAATTATTGGTATAAAAGATATAATATTATAGGTATAAAATGTACATAATGTATCATTCTATTATTGGTATAAAGTGGGCAGGATATATTATTTTATAATTGATAAAATATAAACATGAAACGTCAAACGTAGAATTTTATATTCACCTTAAGTATGAACTTGACATTATTTCACTATGTGTACACAATATACCGGCCGTTAGTATATATATGTAACTGGTATATTTGTTAGATAACCAACGAATTTTGAATGACCGTACCACATCTACTCTTCCTGTTTCAATCCGACACATTTGAACCAATTTTTAACACAAACAGTTCATGTTTATGATATCGGATGCAAAACACCCTCAAAAAACCTTTACCGTGAAATGGATACTAGTCATAAATTAGACAAAACCTGTATTTTATAATATATTTATAAATGTATTTTAAGAACTATTTAATAATTTGTAGATTTTATTAAAGTAGTAAAACGTGATAACAAAGGATTTGGATACAAGTTTATATAAAAACTTAGACCGTGGGGAGGTGAGTAAACAGTAGTATCAACCATAGTATCACAAATGTGTTGTATTTGATTCAGACGGAAATAGATACGTTGCAATAATATATATTTACAGAGGTGATAATTGGTCGATGTTTATGATACGCATTTAATTCAAACATGAACGTGATCGTAGAAAAAGTCACATTTCCCCCCGATTTCCTGATGGATATATTTCATACGTATAAAAGGATATATATTATTTTTAATAATTAGCGTCGTAGGCATTCGAAATATCATTAACAATAAACATGATAATTATGAGTTCAACATCTGTATCATGTTGTAATCAGGTACTATTGAAATCAAATACGTTTTAAGGTACTTTTTATATTAAAGTACATTTTATATTATGGTGGTTGTTTTAAATCCAGGGACATGTATGTTTCAATGTTAATTTCAGTTTGAATTTCAGCTGTTATCATATGATACATATTCGTAATGTCCTTGTGAAGTTGTGTGTAATATTACATTCACGGACGGTTTTATTTTTGTGTTCTACTTATAAGATATTGATTATATACTATTTGTCAGGAATACTGCTTATCAAAAATAAAACACTGATGTCTATTTCAGGAATGAATATCACATGTATGACACAAAAGGACAAAATTGAAACAAATTGCTGTTACGAAAAAATACTACAACAGGACCAAAAGAACGATATCTTATACCAAACAAAACGAAATATATATTATTGTAATGAATGAGAATTAAAGAATGAATGATTTGGAGTTTGAGAGAAGAAATTAAAAAGAAAGGGAGAATGAAGGGAAAGAGGCCTCCTGCGTGAGATTACATTATGTATGTAAGAGGGATGAACCCGGGGCACCTCAACCCTGGCATCCCTCCCCAAAGATGCTGGGGGAATAAAATACAATTTGAACCAAAAAAAAAAAACCCGAAATACTTCAGAAGTCTTGAACACTATCATCATGACTCTACATTTCAACTGTTGACGTAGTAGTACGTGGATACATGTGTAAATTCTAATTGACCCAAAATAAGCGTTTCAAAGTTAAATGTTCATTGCATAAAACAGGTCATCTTTAAGAATGAAATTTGAGCATGTATTACGGTCGATATAAAGAACATTAATCAATTGATTATGAAAGGAAAACTATTTTTCCACTGGGTGAATGTACCCTATACATGTGCGTCACTTCATAAAACCGAACGCTCTGTAGTACAATGTTATCTCTGAAGCTATAGCCATTGGGAGTGTGTTTAAACCTGGACGTCGAGAGTTAAGCGTCGTATTCTATAATAAAATATCTAACTGATAAAACATGAGAATTAATGGATATTTTAAACTTCGACCCCTGTTTTCATCACATCTCGTTATTATCTATAACCATGATAATACACTCTGGCCTTATAACAAAAATAAAATAAGATCGTACGGGATAGAAGCAGAGAGACCTACCAGCAGTAACGACCACCGCAGACATGTCTTTGTATTGGATCATTATGAGTTTCATGTAAAGAAAGTCCATTCATAAAAAACGGTTTCTGGTTACACCTCATATTCGACTTTTCAACAACAAAAACTACCCGATGTTGGAACAAACATGATGGAGAGATAGGAACCGTGGCGATAATACTCCGATCATATCAAACCCAGGCACTTTGAACGTGAGACGAGCAAGCCCTCAATTAAGTCGATCGGGGTCGAGTTTCAAACATTATAGTAACATTACACCACATAACAGCCATATTACCTTCTATGGTCTTTTTGCAGTACGAGTTCAAATGCCTTCTATAGCGGCAAAGCTTGGATAAATAGGCTTACCATTTTATCAGATAGGACGTGATGATTTGCATAATTCTTAGACTTCTGTTATGACCACGCTAGATTTGGGAGATGACGTAGCGCACTGAGTTAAGAGTGTATTATAGGATTCAAGATCCAGGCGACTTGGGTAGCAGAAAGGATGTTGAGGTTTTGAAATTTGATTTTGGGCAGAAAGGTGATTAGGTATAAACTACGATTTGGTGCTGTTATTGGTCTATAGCAAACTAGTGCTTTAGGAAATGGTGAGTGAATACGTGTTAGCAGTTCAAAAATTATTTAACATAAGAAGAAAGCATTGATTTAAATTAGATATTGGGTAGAGGTAGAATTTAACCGTTACTATCTGCTTACTGATTAAATAAAGCTTCCTGCTTGTTAGGAGTATATATAAAACGGTTTAGATTGACGGGAAGAAGATGTTTTGAATCTCAGAATAGGAGTGAGGTGAAATATCTAGCGATACACTGTTGGGTTTGAGAATAAGCCCTAATTAGAGTTTTGGGTCAAGAGAAAGACACAAAAGGTACTGTAAATATAAATATTTTAGCGGATTCAAATTTAAGCGTTTTCTGGAAACTTTAAATGAAAAACGGTTTGATAAATTTGCGCACTTACATTTTATTCAATAGGAATTTATATACAGAAACCTCGATTAGCGCCGTCATAATTCATCGCAATATATAAAGCGAAAAACCCCGCTAGAATTAGAATTCCACTAAAAGATGTAGGTACACAGTATATTAAATGGATGATTGCTGAGATATTATAGAACAAATGCTACTTATTTCTTTGAATTTAAAATTCAACTTCAAATTGTATCGTTTACATTAGTTGTAGATGTACCTCTTTGATGATTTCTTAGAAGAACTGTTTACAGAAAGAGGGTTTCACCGTCTGCAATAGCGTTGATAGGAAATTAGAATAGTGGAGAAGGAGTGAGGCACAATTGTAGTTCCCTTAAGTATGACCTTTACAGAGTTAATCTTGTCGAGAGTCCATTTTGCATCTGTGGACATCCATGTGAGAATGCCTTTCACTTTTTCTTTGAGTGTCAACTTTTTAGCAATGAAAGGCGTATTTTTAGCAGTTGCCTTTTACGAAATGAAACAAACAAACGTTTGTATACATGGTTTAGTGTCGTTATAACATTTTGTTAACCAGTTTATACATTTTAACTTGTTGTTAGTAAAATGTCGTTAGAATTACTTGAAATGAGACGTCCGGTCCCTTTGTTCACGTTACGAACATATTGTCATTTGCGAAACACCTTTTGCCATAAAAAGTATTTTAAGCATTGTCAAACTTCATAAGAATTTGCCATCTTGTACGCACCAGGCAATTTCACAATGTCGTTGAATTAACTTTGTGGTCGACTAATTGAGTTAAAATTTAAATAAATCGTATTAAAATCAAAGATAGAAAATAAAACTTTTGTCTGGGTTTGAAAACAGATGTGATTTTTATTGATAAACTACAGGTGGTCCGTAGAATAAGGACTGTCAATATAGCGATGGCTTTTAATGTGAGGAGCGTGAAATTCTGGTCGCTATATCTATCTATCACTGTTATGAAAAAGAATATTGTGAGGATAATGGCCATCTTATCAGTATAACAACATCGGGTTAATGGCCGTTTAGAAAAATCTTCGATAATGCATTAACTATTACAGTGTGTCTATCAGACCGGGGGGAGAGGGGAGGGGGAGGGGTGGGGTTGGGACTTAAAGTGTTATAAATATTACATGAAGCGAACTCGGATGAACTGGTTGTTACAATTTGATATATTGAAAAAAAATATACAGAAACATTATGGCGGGATATTTTTATACCTAAAATGACTGTATAGTTTGTCAAATTTATGGAGTCTGGTGGTTTCACAGCTCTATGCACTTTTAAGTAAGACTAATAAATAACAGCACTCACCGATGTATAGTGCATACGGCCATAAAATCCTCGGGTTTAAAAGCTAAAATATGGTAGGAAATATATGGCTATTTGATACATATATCACACCTAACAGCTGTTTTAGTCTCTCGTCCATCTATCCAGCCTCGTCACAACCTTAACTAAATATTGTCATCTTCGAGAATATATATGGTTTATATTAAGTAACGTTACGGGATGTAGCAAAACCTTCTCGCCGAGACCTTTTATCAATGTTAGACATTTGTGTATGAATAAGTTGACTTTACCGAGAAGTTGGTTTTGAATCAGTTGAAATTTACATCTTCTTTGTACGTAAGTTTGAATGGTTATGAATGCAAATTACCGTTAAAAGGGCTATCATAGAAACCTTTCAATCTGCTATGCAATATCAGCGTTCAAGATTCACCAGGCTTTTCACTGAGGTATAGACGTATCAAAGTATTTCAAAGCGCACGTGTCAGTCTGTAATATCCGGATAGTATACCGTTCACGACTTTATATCGTTTATACCCTTTCCGCCACCAGTGTGGTCTTTTAAATGTGCGCATTTCTATTTTGCAGTCAAATTTCAATGCTTGAAAGGATCTAGACAATCCTATGAAATTGCATGAAAAACTGCAATATGGAATTAAAATTGTTGAATTAAATGTAATTGAAAGATCTGTGAGGGGGAAAAAGGTACAATATTTGGATAAATTGAGAAATCAACACTCCACATGTCGCTATAACGCAGGTGTCCTGACAATTGTTGAAATATACAACCCAAGGTTAATTTCGATGTTTGTTGCTACCCAACACCGCCTTCTCATATGTTCTGAAGGGCAGCGCGTTTCCTTTTCGGAACACATTTTTGATGCAAAATGTTTATCAGACTGCAATTATAGAGAATTGTTCTTAATAAAAAAAAAGCACTTATGATGAAAAATTACTTTTGAATATTTCTTTTAGATATCAATTATAAAAATAATCTTTCCGTTGTTATTATTCTTAATATCAATATAAACCTTGAAAATACATTAGTTTAATCAGCATTTGACACGCCAAACTAGCAGACCGATCACACGGTTAAGCTCGAGGACTCCGGCAAAGATTCAAGGTGTGCGAATCCGTGCATATTTAATAAGGTTGAGATACTTCTATTGTAATTGGCCGACTCGTTATGAACGAAAAGTACAAATCTCAAAAAAAAAAAAAAAAAAAAATCCTATCGGTCCTGGACTAAATACTGTATTCATTAAAATGAGGGTCCTGACACCATCACATGGACAGTTTACTCGTTTTTTCATTGCAATTAACAGTAATTTTTTTTCAATATATAATTAACTGAACACAATAATTATAACACAAAGGCAATCTTGATTTATTTCTAAACCCGGTCGAATAATGTCTATGGTCCTATTCAAACATCTACATTTGAAGAAGCTACCTAATAGGCAAACCAGCAACTTTTTTTTATTTTCCATTCGGAAAGCTCGGATACCTTCTGAAGAGTTAATGTTGGTAATACGATCTAATTTTAACGCTGTATGTAGAAGTCCGATCCATGTCGAATTGTAAACAAAAATACATGTGTATATTCAAGATTGTTCCAACCTCAAAAATCAACGTAAAAGGCCAGATGTATATCGAAGTGTAAACATATATTAATGCTTTCTACAAGTAGGCATATGGATATTGTACTGAAACCACATTAATCTATCTAGAAGTCCGATCCATATCGAAGGTCGAGTTTCCGGGTTTTCATTCATGTTCGTTCAAACTATTACATTAATCTAAATGAAACTGAAAAATAACCACTTTATTGTCTTTCCTACAGGAAGTACTAACCATGTGGTCAATTGGGTAGGCTGTGGTTTCACACTAAGCATCTGTCAGAAGTCGAATAACCTATAATCAGTGTCACCAAAGCTCTTGAAAACTAAATCACAAATGGCGCGTTATCAGTAAAATTACGGTAGCTATTTCTAACACAACTCGACCAACTATCTGATGTGTTGTCCAGCGTCCCTTTATCGTTACATCTAATCTCCGAGACGGAGAGCCGGCCTCTAAAACCGAGGAGTCTTGGATAGAAAGAGTTCTCCTTTCGTCTCTTGTGGACGTAATTAGGCAAACAAACTTTACGCGTAAATGAAGCGTCAGCATTAAGTTCATTCAGGCCCTAATTTTCTCCCCCGAGTACGCTAACGTGTTATATTGGCACTAGTGAGGAGGGCAAATACATTTAAATCCTAATGACTAGGTTTGGTCATCGATTGCAGAGAACAGCTGGTGGGGGCGAAGTAATGTCGGCCGAACATCATCCGGTCGACGTGCCCCATACAGTAGTCGCCAAGGTTAACGTTGAAAAAAAAGGTTTTGCTCAGCGACTAATGTCGTCTCTCGGTGTTATTAACCCCTCATATCGGCTCATGTCATCTCTGTATATACATCAACTTCTCACATCATCCCGTGTTTTCTCGTTGGTCTCTCACATGGTATCGTCTCACGGTCTTTCCGATCTTCCATATTGCCAAATGCGCGTCGTCTCTTTAACTCTTTGACCTGTTTTGTCGTCTCATGGTACCACATGTCTCTCATATTATCTCGTATTATCTCATAGCTAGATCGACCTCTCATATGGCTCGGTGGTGACTCCCACTGTCATAGACATCGCATTTTGCCTCGTACATGTCGTGGTATAATTGTCATCTCGCTTTGTGTCATCGCAAACTTTCGTCGACGTTCCACATTGTATCGTTTTTTCTCGTGGTCTCATCTTTTTCTCACATTTTATTGCGTCAACTCACACTATCATCGTAGTCTCACATCACCTCGTGTCATCTCATGTTCTCATTAAACTCTTGTTGTATCAAAGCTCAAAACTATCTCATCTCTCTACGATCTTCTATTGTAAATATCTACAAACTGATTGACATTGACACCAGCTTATTATCCACCTGACCGCGTCATTTCAAGTTGACTGAAACATGAAAACGTCACCGTGACTTTGACGTTTCGTCATCAGATGCAATGTCTTCATATCGCTGAAATAAGTCATCTCTTCCGGAATAAGTGTGTCATTTTCTCTGTATTTAGCATTGCATTGCGCTGCCACTATTACCAAACTCCGATGGAATGTATATAACCTATTGATATAATGACCCATTTGTTGACGTCATAGTTATCATGACGTCATAAGTGTAATGTTAGATATCACTGACAATCCCCGGAATATGTATGTTCTATTGTTGAACAAGCACATCATCATCATCATCATTATCATCATCATCGTCGTCATCATCATCATCATCATCATTATCATCGTCGTCGTCGTCGTCATCATCATATAATGGTCATTTCCTCCATGTTTCATCTAGATGAGGTAAATATCGAAGTCACGTCTCAGTAGAATTAGCCTTGTTAGCTTACATTTACATTAAATTGAAGTTTGAATGTGGATTATTGTCTTAGTTGTTAAACTGAGGAGAAATCATACAAATTTTAGGGTTTAATAAACACACCGGTAATAATTAACATGTAAATCATCATATTTGTGCAGAAACTTCAAATAAAATCATATAATTTTTAAATTTCAATTTATGTTTCGCATGTTGATGAAACTATATGCATCTTGCCAGATTTCATATGTTTCCCCATCGTAAATATAAACGTGAATCATCTGAAAGTCTAGTTAACTATTAATATGTGAATCGTTTCTATTCATATCATTTTCTTCAAATAAATGCAAAAAAAATCCCATTTTGATGATTTGTTAGACACGTTCAAAACTTGAGATTAATTATCTTTAGTTAACGTGTCTAGTTTACGTTAGTTCGTAGTAGTTGAATCTATTTCACGTAAATAATCAGGGATTAACTACCGTCATTTGGATACCAATAATTAATAATTATATAATTCCATTTTAGTTGCCATGTCATCATGTTTAGAGTCTGTGTATTTCTCACTCATCTAAATTATAAGTCATGATACTTTAATTGTGTTTGCAGTCGCTGTCAAGGTGACCCTTTATATCCAATTCATGAAAATATTCGAAGCACTAGACGCCCGGTTGTAACAAAATATCTTTATCCACCAGGTGAAGAACGACTGATATGAAAAAAAATCTGGGATGTTTAAAAATATAAAGTTACAAGAACATCTGAGGGATGTACTATGGACACTCTGTGTAACCTCAATATCACTAGTATTCAATTTCGTTGATAAAAAATCGAAAAGGGAGACAACTCCAATTGAAAATGTTATAGCCTTTAACCCTGTTGATGTAAGCGTGGGAAATTCAAGTTAAATATATTTTATTTTAAATTGTGACTGTATTCCTGACCTTTTATATTTATCCAGGTATTTCTCGAACAAACTATTGTCGAGATTAAATCTTTGATTTTCTTACTCAAATTGCATGCCTTTCGAAATTCATTCCAAAGGCATTTATCCCTGATTAGTGCCATATCTTGCCCTTTACAGTTCATTAATTAACAATGTTGTCTACCATTGTAAAACCAATACTGCTGTTTTGGAATGTTCTCATGTTTTTCTCATTGTATTAGGTTTAAATTCTTTTATAATAAAAAACAAATCTATATAATAAAAGCATCGAAAACACCAATATTATCCGGCTGAGATACAAATGTACATGCGTTTTTAACAGGAAAGAAGATTAGCACAACCAACGTCAGAGGCACCGAAACAAAACGGAAGGCAACTTTAATGTAAACAAAAAACGTAAATGCATCCAACCCTGTACCGGATATCGATCATTTACGGCACCACCTGTTTCTATTGTCGTAAAAGTAAATATTTTATATCGTTCTACAGTATTTATTGACACTTTATACAAATACAAAAGTTATTCACTGCAACGAAACCTCCCCTAATATAACCAAAATGTAACAGAATTCATCGTTTAAGGTTGCCCTGTTAGGATTTTGATACAAAAACACCGTGTTATAATGCCACTAGTTGTCAAGGGAAATGAAAGTAATGGCGTAAAAAAACTCGCGGAGTTTGTCATTATATGAAGGGAAAAATAAAGAGGCGCGTGTAAATGAACAAATACCATTACAATACGTTGGTTTTAGGCGAGATGTACGGCAGGTGGAAAGAGGGGCGTAAAATCGAGGTTATCATGTATAAAAAGATCGATGGCCAAATTTTCGTCAATGGCATGTTTAGTAAGCTGAGTGATAGAGAAAGACCGACATTGCAACTTTTCAAAGAGATGTTAAGCTTTGTTGGTACCAGAGAAGGACTTGAACAAAGACGTTAACTATTTATCAGGGTACATTTTGTTAAATCTTTACCGTGACAAATTACAACCAGAATCATCTCGTTACAGAAAAGTCTTGTGGAATGTCAGAGAGAATTGGCTGTTTTGACAGACTGGAGAGACAGAGGGCTAAACGTTAAGTAATGTGTAACTGCATCAGAAGATACGACAGCGCTGGCGGTAGACCTTTCAACCCAGCGTGCCTTGTGTCTGCATTCTAAACATGTGCAATTTCTGCAAATACCACGAAAGTATCTCAAATATACATTTGCTATTGCTGCAGACATTACGAATGGTTTTATTCAAGTCCATCAATTTGAAACAGTCTGCATAAAAAATCCGTTTGATTTTGGATAGCAGATCCCGTAGGAGACGGGATAACGTCTATATTTCTGATAAGAACACAGTTACCGGTCAATGTTCTGTCAGAGAGTGAGTTTCATCGTGAGTGGATGTTCTAGGGGGGCCAGGCACCATCAAATCATACGCCTGTAATTATTCTTATTCATTACATTTTTATCCTTCTCTTTCTTACAGTTTTTTTTTAACTTTTCGATTGAGCAATAGTAGAAATCAACCGATCGACCGCTTCTTAGTAAAGGAAATAAACGATATTGCGTAGATAGTCGAGTCAGCAATATCCGCATTGCTTTTTTTCAGACATGAACGACGAATACCTAAACAATAAAAAAAAAACATGGGATATATTTTCATAAGGATTATTTTATGCTGTACAATGTGTTTAAGGCTAAGATAACTGATGACGCATTTTTGTGACTTTGAAACAAGATGGTAGATTTATAGAAGCTTTAAATGTGTCCCTTTGTTAAAGCATATATTATATGCATTATATTCGTAGTTATCTCCCCTTATCATAAGTGAAATATTGTTATCTGCATTATTTCGGTTTGTGAAGAAATCCTCTTGCTAGTAATAATTGTAACTTTTGAATTATTGGACACCCCCTCAACAGGTTTCAGATTATTTGTTCTCTATCAGTTCGAAACGCCATAAAAACCCCTACCGTGTAATGCACGTGAGCACGTGGGTACGTTCAATACTAGCAGGTCAAGCATATTGGCATGGTTACACAGCATACGCCCCTCAAACCACAGAAACCATTGAGCCACGCCCAACCATCATCTGACATGCTTTAGACACGTGACTTTTTCCTCCTTCCAAATACTTGGCGCTGCGCCCCACATATGGCGCACACGCGTCCGTTCCCTTCCCTGATATCTTCCTCGAACTTCCCCTCCAATCTGCCGAACAGCTAATCGGATTAAACGAGGAATAAAATTATCTTTACGGAAAAATGATTTTGACGGGAAATGTGTTATATGGGGTGGGCGTGTCAGAGCGAGGATGATACCTTTTCTATCGCCCCTACTAGGGGCTGAACGTAGACCACACATTCAGGTATTACATATTGCACAGGTGTCTTATTTAGATGCACATTTTCACTTTACCTATAAATTTGCAATTTACCTGTATTCATCAAAGCGTGTATGACCTGTTCAATAATCGATCGACTAAGAATAGGTTAAGGATAGATGCTACCTTTCTGTGACTCGTATTTCCATCACAAAAGTTTTCTACACTGGGAAACCTGAAAATACCCGTTTTATGAATGATAATTTGAACTACGCTTGTTAATGGATAACACGTTTGAAAGGCAAAGAATGAATATACATTTATATGTCTATCGACATTACTCATTTGTGATTATGATTGATTAGCTAATGATAATTTAAGGGGGGTAACTCTGACTTAAATGACAGGTATAATATGTTAGGTAACATATTATCGTGAATATATAACTAATAAAATATTGAGAAATAGGAGCTACACTGAAAATGATTTTTTTTATCAATTTAGTTTAAACTTTATAATATCTATTAATAATTAAACATTGTACTTTCGAGATTGCGTGACAAATCTGCAGAGCACGTTCCAATTCTTTAAATAATTAAAACATGTACTACTACTACTATATTAATAATAATGAATTCGAGAAATTAAAATCAACAGATGCATCTCTCTTCATAATTTTTTGATGAAAAAATTGCTGGCTAGACTGTAGCATTTGTGATAGGCTGAAATACCGAACGATGTCAAAAATAATAAATTTTGAAATACAAGTGTTGTCTTGTGTCAGTTTTTGTACAGTTGCTCTTTAGAGGTCCAAAGAAAAAAGAAAAAAAACAGTTACTGTACCAATAACAAAGTTATTACATTTTTGTTACCCCCATTTCAACACTAAGATATACTCCCTCTGTCTTACTCAAGCCATGACCAGGAAGGGCCTTGAACTACAAAATGTAGCTTAGACTCGAGTTTAAATGCTAATTTTCTCTAAAGAACGTATATATTTCTTTTGGAAATCTGTTTAAATTTAATGAAGATATAACGTGAATATATTTCTATGCATATGAAGGTAAGGTTGTATTTGAATCCCGCAATGACAAATAAGGCAACGGTTTTGACCTACTTTTACGTGTAGATAGCTTCATTGCGATGTGACCCTTGTCTTTTTTAAGTGTACTTGTAATTGTAACAGGTGGGTTCAGCATATAGTATCGTGGTAAAATTTGACTAAATACCCACGAAATATGAATATAAAACACACAAGCCACGGAACCAGACCAGAATTCATTCTGACGCGCAAAATGCGAATTCAATATGTTTATATAAAGTGTATGGGGCAAAGAAGTAATTCCAACAGTGTGGACAAGTTTAGGTTGTCAAATTTTCGGAGCGATCCGCTCCTTTATCAAGACACAGTGAAACAGAACAGTTACATATACATCATATTACAAGAAGATAGAACTGATATATTATAATTGAAAATATAGCTATTATATAAAACCAATAGTCCCCTAGGCTAAAGACAATGAATATAAAGTGTAGATATATAGGTTTGACGTAATTTAGCATATGTGTACATGAACATAATGTGAATATGTACTATTTAGCTCAATTGAGATTTCTTTTATCAAAAAAAAAAAAAAAATCTGCATTTAAAACGTTTAGTTTAAACTTGATTTTATTACCGGTATAATATTCCAGTAATGTAAACATGATATACATATAGGATTCGAAAACAAGTACAAAGTACTTATGTTAATCCGTTTCCTTTGACTTTTACTACGGTATATGACCGTTTCGTGGTCTATATTTTATCTCTGTCATTATAGTACAGTATATAGATTTTACTCCAATTTTGATAGATATCGATGTTTGTAAATCGAAAACAAACGGTTTTGTCACATAAGATTTTACTGATATTGATTTGTGTTATGTTATTAAGAAAATAAGAAATTATATATATTTAGAATGAATTAATCGACACGAATTATTAGTTAATTTTCAATATATTATCTGTTTTTCACCAATTCCTTGCTATTTTACTTTACATGTCAAACAGTTTGAAGTTTGAAAACAATGTAATTGAAACTGATAACCATAATTACTTGCTGACGGATATAAATATCAAAGGCAAACGCATTGTGTTTAATATATGCACAAAGATAAAGAAAAAATCTATATCCCGATAGGTGAAGGTAGTACAATTAACGGAATTTCAAAAAAGCGAAAAGAAACTTTCCAATTTTGATACCGTTTTCACATTATAGAAAATTCAATTACTTTCTAAATCAGTTATAACTATGGACCTGCTTTTCTTTGCCTTTGAGGGTTATCTCTTTTCCTTACAAGGACTTGATTAGATAGAAGACTTTTCTCCCGCAAGTCTATATTATCATATTCAAACTCCATGAAATTGCCATGAAATACATATAGAAAGAGCTCAAAGTAGAAAATTGGATGAAAAATCGACTTGTGCAGGTGCATAACGCATGGTTAGCTTTTCATCCAAAATATAGATGATGTATTTCTGTATAAACTTTCAAAAAAAGTTGATAAAAATTGTAATTGCATTTGCTTGAGTGTTTGTTTCACCACTGTGTTCCATTATTTAAGTGTTCTGTTCCTAAATTTTGTAGCAATCGTGAAATCATGACATATCGAAAATGACGTGACGATTTAGATAAGCTTAAAAGGCGGGAGCGATCTGCACCGTGATATTTCCCCCTCCTGAATCCAATTATCCTGGTTTGAAACTAATCCCAATACTATACTGGGTCCATAACATCAAGGGGAGGGCGCGCTTCCGCCACGCAGGTGTGAAAATGCAATAAGACTTTACAAATACCTCTCGCCGATTGTATAATGTCCGCTTATGATATCACCCCAGGAGTGTTGTAAATTCTCCAATAAACAGTGCTCTCTAACGCACGCAGCTCTAACCGGGCGGTGTAGCGCGCTTATTCATAATTAAAATGCAATAATTCATCAATGCATTGTGAAGATGTGATATTATTTCCTGGTCCGAGATATACACGTGGATGTTTTTAGGTGAATATACAGGTATGGGGAAACAAAACTAAACTGAAATAGAAAACCATCAAGTGTAATAGGAGAAGATTTAAATAGAAATTGTCAATAGTGTGTAATATATGAGGAAAAAAACCGTGATAAATCAATGTATACATAATTTAACATCCATATTTCTGTAGATATGTATCGTAGAGTGCAACACAATAGAATGACGATTTTTGTCATTAAAAAAATTATAAAATATGTGATAGACAACGGTCCCCTCTCTCTACCTACTGAGGTTACTAATTATTTATAAAGTTACATGGCGAAGCAATAAACAAAAGCGTCGTAAATTTTATCCAAATTAGAAAAAGGTGATTTGATATTTATTGCTTTTCAAGTAATAACTTGGACCATTATTCATGGTAGCATACCTCTAAATGACAGCTCACGCAAGAGACACAATAAAATAATTATAAACGTTTCAGGTGATTGTTTGACAAGTGTACGACTTATCTACAAACTTAACACTAGTTTTGACGCTTGAAATATACCGTTAAACCTCGATATAGTGTCCCATGGTTCAATGTCGCTTGCTTTTTTTCTCAAAATTTCCTCTACAGGTCTTTCTCGGTATGTCGCCAAACCCCATATTAAACGCGCTGGATAATAGAAATTTTACTGTGTAATAAAGTATATAAGGCATCAACGAAGTACATTTTAGATTATTAATGAAAAATAAAATACCGAAAAACCTCATTATACTGCCAGAATTCGTCCAGTGAAGTTTGACGTTAGAACGAGTTGGCGATACTGGTAAAACAACGAATAAAAGGAGAAAATTATGACATTAAATTATGTTCACGTTGAAGGAGATTGCCGATAAAACGAGGGAGAGTATAATGATGTTTAACTGCATTTTGACGAAGGGCGTTGTATCAAGGTTAAAACTGTAAGGAAATAAGGGTCGTTATAGAGAGGAACAGAATTTTCTGATGACAAACGGACATTATCTCCATGTTTTACTGTATGTTAACGGGAGTGGGTATATTGTACAATGGATTTGTATGCATATAAAGAAGGGCATTATATAGATGTTTCACGGTTCATTAATTATGAAGCACATTATATCGATGCTTTTCGGAACATAAACGAGAGGCATTATAATGAGGCTTTACAAGTCATTATATCGAAGTTTTATAATACAGTAACAGACAAGGGGCATTGCATTGAGGTATTTTTTTATATAAATGAAGGTAATCTCGCGTGGAATCGTGCTTATCGGGGAATAATATCAAGGAACGAAAATAATTTTGATTGAATTTTTCTTCGGTCTTCCTGAAAATGTATTATCCATACACTTACATTTGTAATAAGAAAGTGACCATTCCGGTTTTTTTATTCAGGATTTCGTAATATACATTGGATAAAAAGTGTCCGGATTAACCAGGTTCCACATAGGCATGGCATTATAGTGCTTATTGTTGAAATAAAACATGTATGTTTGGGGCTCCCTCGGGTCCCCGAAAACACCTTTCATTTGGAATGCGACCATTGTTAAAGGAAATTAAAACATGAAATCGACAGCTTGTATTCATGAATTCAAACATCAAATTGTCAGAATTATACAAATCAAAAATTGAATCATGCAACATTTTTTCTTATTGTTAAAACGTTATCTCCATTTTCAATATTCATTTGTCATAAAAACACCCAACAGTAGAGACATAACTTGATATTGAATTGGTTGCCCATTTCGCACTTAATGCAGAATACTGCATAATGTATAAAATAATGGAATTAATCGCGAAATGGATCTTATTGTAAGAATTAAACAATAGCAACACAGATGTTTTCTGAATTCACTTCAGTTGAAATCTTTCATAAGTTTTTTCCCTTCGCTGTATAATAACATTTTATCAGATTGTAAGAAAATACAAAAGAAAAAAAATGCAAGTAACATTAAGATCTTTAATTTCGATATCAAACATAACTTGAAGGTAACACCTTAGCGGGTTGTTTTATTCATTTTTGACACCTAGTTGAAGAAATTAATTACTATAGACATGAAACGTTATGAATGGGACTGAAGTTTTAATACAGGAAACGGACTAAAACAATTACAGAGCAAATAAACCTCGAAAGTACTGGTACAAACTCATCGCCATGCGCAACACGTTCAGCGACGTTAGACAAAACTATCCTGCCGCATCCAACTACATGATCGTTCGGTGCGACCAATGATTATGTCGTGCCTTTTGGTTTGAGCTCTCTGTTAAGTGGATATTAAAGAGCTGCACCAATTACAATGGTGGATATCTTTTTTTTTTTTTGTAATTTGTTTTTTTATTTTCAGTTTTATATGCAATATACATCATCATCAAATTAGCCGATATCATAATCATCATTCATCAAGCAT
>JAUMHH010164355.1:0-17101 GCA_032359455.1 Chlamys rubida | reverse complement strand
TGATATATCATTCAGACAGTGTACATGTGTGTGTGATATTATTCAGTCTGTGTGTGTGTGATATTATTCAGACACAGTGTGTGTGTGTGTGTGTGTGTGTGTGTGATATCATTCAGACTGTGTGTGTGTGATATCATTCAGACAGTATGTGTGTGATATCATTCAGACTGTGTGTGTGTGATATCATTCAGACAGTGTGTGTGTGTGTGATATCATTCAGACACAGTGTGTGTGTGTGTGATATATCATGCAGACTGTGTGTGTGTGATATCATTCAGACTGTGTGTGTGTGATATCATTCAGACAGTGTGTGTGTGTGATATCATTCAGACAGTGTGTGTGTGTGTGATATCATTCAGACAGTGTGTGTGATATCATTCAGACTGTGTGTGTGTGATATCATTCAGACTGTGTGTGTGTGTGTGTGATATCATTCAGACTGTGTGTGTGTGTGTGTGTGTGTGATATCATTCAGACAATGTGTGTGTGTGTGTGATATATCATTCAGACAGTGTGAGTGTGATATTATAGATTGCCACGTTATATTGACACGGGCCTTATTTTCCCACTCAGATGACTACCTAGTAAGACTATAAAGGGTATTCTTGGTTTCTTGATGAACAACAGTTTTGTCTCATGAGTAAGGTGTATAATCTGATACTTTCTCATGAGTGTAAAACATACATGACTATGAGTGAAGAATAGAAAAAAACATTCAACCCACAAGTGAAATGTATAGCTGTAATTCATCAAGATACGAGAAAATTCTGTGTATTGTACATGTATGCTCATCTTTAATGACATGATCTTATGAGGACATGGCATGGGCATCTGTACATGTGAACACATACCCAGGTTATCCATCTCCTACCAAAAACCATTAAGATGAGGAAAGCTGTATTGCAATATTTATATATATACACAACAAAGAAAAACCCAGGCATCAGTGACGTCATAATTGACAATGTCCATTAATTGTCTATTAAGTTCCTTACTAAACCCTGCTTTCTGATTGATTGGCTTTGTGTGAAAATAACAAAATTACTGTTTGTCACCGTAGAAAATATCTACTTTATTTTCACTGTAAACCTAGGCCTTGTACAATGCATTTCACTGGTAAAAATGTACAATAAATATGTATATATCTGACAATAATATTATATTGTGCAATGGATGAGATAGCAACACAAAGTATTTGTTTTTGCCAAAAGACAAATTTAAATGCCTGTGATGTCATTTAAACATTAAACAGTTTTTAAGCACTAGTAATATATATATAGTTGATTTTTCAAAAAATTAATACATACACTGATCACCCGAGCCTCGACATGTAAACTTGGGATATTTTCTTGTCCTACACACATAATCAAAATTTTGTACTGGGCTAAAAAGCAGAAAGATGTGCGATTCTTTCCTTCTGAACAAAAGTCTTTAATTAGGTGATTTTTAATGCTACATTTGTATATTATTGATAGTTATATATTCAATTCATAAATACATCAACATGTGTACGTAGCTAAGACAGTTTTTCTGAGTGTTGTTTGAGCTGATTTTAACCCTACATTTGCTCAAACAATTATGTTTTAGATTTTGCTTCTTTCGTTTCCAAGTTTTCTTAATGCATTGTAGATACTTTATAGTAAGGATTTCAAATTGTATGTGATTGTTCTTGAAAAAAGAAATAAGAAATAAGGGAAAAGTTAACCTAAGGAAGTCAATAGTAATTCACATAATAAACAAGAAAACTCCTTCAGTGTTGCATGCATGCATGTGTACATGTACACACCTGTACATTATGGTGAACTATTCTGGATAAGTTTTCTGTAACCAATGTATGCTGTACTGTTTGTTGTTCAAATTGAAAAACGAGTTTTGATAATCTGAGATATGAAATGAACATCCAGCTACTGTTAACTTTGGTAGATCAGTGAGATTGTGTGTCAGATTTTCAGTTCCATTTGTAATTCATGATATGTAGGAAAAGAAAATCATACAAAAATAGGATTCAAAAATCTACATTAAAATTTAAACAATGATGTCATACTTTTTGAAATTAAGGGTTAGGACTGAATCTAATCCTTCAAACAATGTATATGTAATATAATCCTGGCAATTATATATATAGAGGATATGTCATTCGTTTCCCTTCATATTAGATTTATGATACAAGTTTAGGATTTGGCGAGCAAATATGAAAAATCCAAAACGAGTATCATAAATCTGATATGAAGGGAAACGAATGACAGATTCTGTTTATCATATAATACAAAGTAAACTGTATCATGGTGATCTGAAACGAATATTTTGCACTTAGCCGCCTCTGAAATGATGAAAATTGTGTCCGCTTCACAATGATGTGACGTCACATTGATTATTCCTATATGTATTTGATTGTGGCGTCATTTCCGGAGTGATATAACACTTGTTACATAAACATAATATATGTGATTGCCTTATGACACTGCATAACACAGTATTCATATGATAAATATACATGTATATATATCATATATGATGAATGATTACATTTATGAACTGCACACAAAATGAAAGTGTCAGGTGGTATAGAAATCCACAATACATTTTGTCACTTTTGTGCAGATAAACATTTGAAAACTTGATTCATGACGTCTGGACATAGTTTTGACAAACAAGCAACTTCTATACTCTAATTTTAGACACAATAATAACAAGGCTTTTGGCTTAAATACATATATGCATACACAAGTCTTTTAATGCATATACACAATTACGCATCACTTCATAATATAATTAATGATATTCAAACTGAAGACGTTTTAACCAACTGACATGAGTTATCTGTGGTCACCGGTAGTCATCCGTCCCCGTCCCACTACATAGCTACACATTAATGTATATTGCCACTCAGGAAAAGGAAGTTCTCTAAGGGTACATGTATGTAACTTATTTTAACATTTGTTATTTATCCTCAGTACATATTTGCTATCTTGAAAGCAAAGTCCCAAGGTTTGCTCGGGGCTATGAAAAAGTTAATTACCTGCAGATCAGTGTACACAATGTACCATGATAGGTACATATACGTAACTTGCAAAAAAACACCTGTTCAAATGGAGATCTGAGAATTAGCCACTCAGTGATTTATAGTTTGTGTAAGTTTGTAATGATTAACATTGTACATACACCTGTAGTTTAAAGTCACCCTATATAATTACTAGCTTTGGATAGTGACAATTTCCCTCTTGCTCAACGGTAGCAGGGTTCAAACTAACACATGTACAGGTACATATGTGTGTTGTAGCGAAATGCATGTTAGTTTTCAGAATATGCTAGTTAATATAAGATATCACTAACTCACAATTGTTTGCAAGTAGAGGTTTTGCCTCTCTGAAAAAATATATACCATACATTTAAATTACTTGTATTGATATATCAGACAAGGTGTTGTCTGAAAGATATCTTATAATCATATACAAAACTTGCATGTGCATCATGGATTGTCTTTCACTAAGAGTATCTGTTCTGAGTTTTCATTTGTTTATTTTCATTCATGTTCTATTTGATGAAGAGAACAAAGTTTTGTGACCGAGCTCATGATTTAGCAAGTAAAAGTTTTGATCACTTTCAATATTTTTCTAGCGCTGAATTAAGTAGTCAGTTTCAACCCAGGAGTAGAGTATAATAAAAAATATATACACGTATGAGACTAGAAGGTCTGGGGCATCTGGTTTGATCCCCATTGGAGGCACATGTATACACATCTTTGTGTTGCTCCATATAGTCCTTTCTGTTACATGTGATTTACTGTACTTATATACACATATGTAATAACATTTATACACTTTATGTTCAGGATGTTATTGTCACACAATTACAAATTCTTATTAATCTTGGGACAGTTTCCTTTATGTATTGGTAATTGTTGAATTTGTTTATTTTCAGAGGAACTGAGGAGAGACAGTGATGTTCGCAAGTAAGATATACAGTATATGTTTATACAGTGTTTTATTAGAATTCTGTAATATCAGTCTTGTTTACATAAATGAATCATGTACATATATATTTTGTAAACAAATAGTATGAACCTATATACTTAACATGCTGTATGCATAATGTACTCTACAGATCTCAATGGGGCATGATTGGGGGTAACAATATACCAACACACATGACAAAAAGTTATACATATATATATATTTTAATTACTCGATATCAATACCAATAATATTTCATGATAATTTATAAATCAAGTTTAATGAAATATTTTCAAACTATAAAATCATAAATGTTCTCAGGAAAGCATACATTATTTATTTCAAAAAGACAAAACACTACTATTAAACATATTTACATATATATTTATGGTTAAATAATCTCCCTTTAATATTTTCAAACAGCGTTATCAAGTAATTAAGCATTTTCCTATAGTATTACTGTATCACTGGATACAACAGTTCTACCAGGTAATTGCTGCTTACAAAAGGATACTTCAGACCCCAACATGTATGAAACACGTATACGTACGTACCTCAAAGAAAATCTCAGGCCTTGCACGGAAAATGTCAAAGTTGACAAAAACTCAATACATGTACTTCAAATATCTGATACAAGTGGAGCCAGATTATGTAATTACTTTGAAACTCTTCTGGAGAGGAGGTAATTTAACAATTAGGTGGCATATATCTTTAACTGTTCCTACAGTATAAGTGTACTTGTACTTAAGATTGATGTAATTGTCAGTACTATACCAGATTGATGTAATTGTCAGTACTATAACAGATTGATGTAATTGTCAGTACTATACCAGATTGATGTAATTGTCAGTACTATACCATTGACATTGGTTCAAAGGATGCATGCGAGATATTTGAAGCCAAATAAACATTTCTAAAAACTAGAGCTACCAGAGACACATGTTTAGATGTTTTTGTTTAAAGTTCTACAAACTGTACGTAAATCTAAACTACCTATATTATATACTGTTGGATGTTGGTTCTTTCTGGTCAGACTGGAGTTATATTATTATGAGTGTGGTGAGCGATAAGGGACAGTACATATGTTTTGTGTTTCAGAGATGACAAGCTTTCCTCCGCCCTCCCGATGCCTATACAGGCTGGCTTTGTGGAGGCAGATAAATACTTTATGCCCTTTGAGTTGGCATGCCAGTCAAAAAGTTCTCGCATCGTAAATACAGCACTCGACTGTCTCCAGGTAAGGAAGATTTTATCTTAAATACAGCTGTATTTGACCTAATAAGGATGCTTGGAACAGGTAAATGACAAGTGGAACACCTTTGTTCAGAAACATGGTTTACTGAACCAAACAACATACTTGTATGTTGACTATTTTTCTCCAAAGCAGCAAAAACATGAAGGTGTCTCTATCCCACTCCCCAAGTTGAACTGCCCATTAATGAAGTGGTATACCATTCTGAAAAATTGCATTAACTGAATCAGGCAAGAATATTCCAGAGTAGCTTTGTTTTTGTTCAGTATACTTGTTGTGAACTGTTACAACACCATTTTGTTTTCATATGCATCAAGACCAGATATAAAGTTCCCAACAGGGCTTTCAGTAGACTCTTTAGAGTATGGTGTGTTTTTGATTCCCCGAAATGGTTTTCAACTGAAAAGACATGTCTATTTCACACATGTGTTTTCTCTCCAAAGTTGAGAGGAAATATTATTTGACTTTTATAGTCACTAATTATCAGGGTTCATCTGCACTTAATGTGTTAAAGTTTAGTAATCTCTGCTAAATGAAAAGCATTGAAATATATACATGTAGCTGTCCATGTAATAACTGTCTACGAATGATAATTTATTGACAGGCTCAGTTAAATGAAGTGTGTATTTTGTGTCTTACAGAAGCTTATAGCGTATGGCCACCTTACAGGGAACACCCCTGACAGTACAACCCCGGGAAAGCGCCTTATCGACAGAATTGTTGAGACAATATGTGGCTGTTTCCATGGACCCCAAACAGATGACGGAGTTCAGCTTCAAATCATTAAGGTACAAAGCCTCATTCTGATATGAAAATGCCAGAATGCAGTCATTTGCTAGCGACATACATAGAAAACAAACAGTTAAAATTGATAAATTATTTATGGATACCTGACTCATAAAATGTTATACACAAATGTATAATATATGAATCTTGAATCTTCTTTCCAATATGATATCAGTTCAGTTTGGTTGATAAAACTGTTCCATCTCCCGTTTCCATAAATGGTAGTGGAAGATTTCTCTAATACTTATTGGTATACATGTATATATACAGAACATTTGCAAACAGAGTTTTCAATAATACCTATAAATGTCTAAAAAGTAGAAGTGAAGCTTAGATAATAGCACAGATTAGATTTCAATTACAGAAAGATATTTTATCAGAAAAAATGATATGTAATGGGAGGGGTGATGGTTACAGGCTCTGTTGACGGTGGTGACATCCAACACATGTGAGATACATGAGGGGACGGTACTCCAGACTGTGCGAACCTGTTACAACATTTACCTGGCCAGTAAAAACCTCATTAACCAGACGACAGCCAAGGCCACCCTTACGCAGATGCTCAACGTTATCTTCATGCGAATGGAGAATCAGGCCGTATGTACCTCTTCTGGTGTTGTTTCATATATATTCTTTATATACAGTAATCCTTGCTAGACTGCCACCATTGTTCAAGAGAGTATCTGGCATTTCTATGAGTTTGGTGTTATATCTAAGGAGATTTATGTATGAATTGTTAAGGAGAAATGAAATAGGTAAGCTGAACAAAGTCATATGTTTACGATAAGTGAAGTGGCAAAGAAAAGTCATTATTTAAATGGTTTTACTGTACTTTTCCTTATATTTTTTTAATACATTTTCAAACACAATTACAATGATAAAGAGGAATACAATTCTATCTTTATACATGTGGATGATATAATAGATATTGAATGTCTACAATTGAACATTTTGAGGCAAACTAAACAAGATTCTTTTACCTCCTGCAATAATTTTGAATTTGTAGTAAGTGAAAAATACATAATCTCCCCATACAAACATGACCTCTACAGATATTTCCTAACATACATATCTAGATTTACTAGAAACATAGAGTATATTTACTCTAGTTTGTATCAACTCCAGACAATGGAATTTACATTGCTTTTAATCTTTTACTGTATAGGTTCTGAATCGAGTGAAACTGTTTTTAATGTTTGAAAATGTGTTCCTTGCTTCGTTCTGAAGCTTCAGGAGATGAAACAGAGAGAAAGGTCTGCCAGTAAACTGTCCACAAGGAAGGATGAAGATAGGGAATCGCCAAAATCTGAAACACAGCCAGAGGTAGTGTCTTTGTAAATATGTATTGTAAATATGCGATAAGATACATGTGGGAGGGGGGGGGGGCTTGAAAGAGTTCTGCAATTATTTGTGTGCCCCATCATTATACAAAAAGAGGTAACAATAAATTCTGCAATTATTTGTGTGCCCCATCATATACAGAGTTATTGCCCTTGACTTTTTTTTATACCAAAGTTTGTCCAGAGGTGATTGACTTGGATTGATCATAAACTGTTGCATTGTTCTGGATGAAAATGACCTCCATGTTCATGAAGTAGTCTATATTTTCATCACATAAAATTTAAATACATTACATGTTGATAAATAAGACCCAATGTGACTCTTATTTTACCGTCTTTAAACGTCTTTCCCATACAGAATGATGCAGGTGTAAGTGATTTGGAGACAGCTAGAGAACAGGTGAATGGCCCTGACTCAGGTTAGTACTTTTTTCTGGTTTAAATTAGGCCTTAGATGACCTATTGAAATCCCAAATTGTAAACAAAAAATATAGATTAAGAATTGATTTTAATTACATATTTTAGAGTGCAAGATTATGTAAATTGTACCTGGTCACCTAATACTAGTTAATCATTTTTTTCTTGGAAAAAAATGTTCTGAATTGTTTTGTTAAGTGACCCTGCTTGATAAATAGTTGATTTTCTTATTATTTTAGGTGTAATTTTCGTGGAGCCGTGTTTATATTAGAGCACACATGTTTCCGTACATCAGAAACATTTTTTTTTTACATTTTATACACATCATGATTTAAGAGTACAGTGATTTTATATTTAGTGGTTTCCATAATTGATTGATTTCAAATTTATAGCACTGAGAGTGCTAAAATTTTGCAACTGCTGAAGTAAGTATATTTGTAATATACTTTCCAGGAATATTTGAGCATTTTTGTCATAGGTACATAAATAACTCTTTGGCCTTTGTGCAAACATATATATATATATTTGATAAAGTGAATTCGATGTTTTGAATAGGAGAGGAGAAGAAAGATGATGAAGAATTGACAACAGAACAGGTTGTCACCAATGTATTGGACAACATCCTTGACAAGGTCACTCAAGGTCAGTACCACCAAGTTCATAAAAGGTCAAGTCACAAAGGTTGGTTTGTAACAACAAGGTCAGAGTCAAGGTCACATTAGCTGGACAACATGTCAAAGTCAGAGGGAATTAGGTCATAGAAAGTCAGTACCAGCAAATCTAACAATACAATGGCGTGACCTTAAAACTGACCCGATATGTTTTTGTGTGATTAGATTTGTTTTTGATTTTTTTTTTTTTATCTTTGTTGTCAATTTACAGTAGAAATAATTTTTATAGTACATTTATGGTTAATCAGGTTTTCTGTAGTTATAACATGTAACAATGAACTAGTTATATTAGAAAGCTGTATTTTGGATGCATTGCTTATTTGTTTGGTTTGTTTGTTTGTGTGTTACGTCCTATTAAAAATATAGAGCATCATACAGGTTTTTAGTTTTTTGAAATGGTCCGAATTAAATTAGATTTTTATTTTTGATTACTGAAAGTAAAAGCCCAAATTTACTGATTATTGACTACCAGTTTTGATATTGTGGTTTTAATGGAGTTATTTAATACAGAAACTGACAAACAAAAAAATCAAATTTCCAGACATGAATAAGAAATTGTTTTTTGTTTGTTTTGAAGGTAAAAGACATTTCATTAATTAATATTTAAATAACAAAATTACTACTATTCTGGAATTGTTTTTGAAAAATCCCTATATAGGATATCAGGTAAAAAGTAGCTATGTCATCTACTCTTGATTCATATACGTGGAAGACATCAAACACATTTACTGTGAATAAAATTTTCATGTTTTGTTCATCCTAAAAAAGTTGTTTTTACTGAAAAGTATACATTACATCTAGACCTTTATAAAGAATAAGACATATATATTGCATGATTTTTACAAAATAGCTTCTTTATATTCAAATCGACTGATTTATGCATTTTGGTATATTTCTTAATTTTAAGTATGCATGCTTGTTAATAATCTGTGTATGAAAATCTAAAACAGATTTTTGTTATGAATTTTGACAATACTTAATAGTTGTAGCAAGACTTAAATTGTTTTGTTTCAGTTTTTACTTGAAAGTAATTCAAAAAATTGTCTTTTTGAAGGAGTCAGTTCGAGATATCACGTCAAATGTTGTGTTTTTTGTAGTAAATTACTTTGAAATTTTGTGGTATATATGGGTTAGGATATTGCTGCATTACTTTCCTTTGCTGTGAATGGAAAGTCATTTAGGCAACTTTCAATATGATAAAGTTGAATCTGATGAAAGATGACAGACACAGATCGGGTCCAAGACTGACCGCTGTAAAATTTGGCAAATTAAGATAAAAGTTGTCCAGTAGTGCCTGGCCGTAGCTAAACAACTACCGGTATCACTAACTTGTCCAGTAGTGCCTGGCCGTAGCTAAACGACTACCGGTATCACTAACTTGTCCAGTAGTGCCTGGCCGTAGCTAAACAACTACCGGTATCACTAACTTGTGGTATTTCATACTTAAAACAAGGTTTATTCATATACCATCTGTTTTAGGTATCGTTATAAAACTTGTATACAGGAGACATTTGGAAGCACAGGGAATTCTTGATCTATTATTATTTATCTGACAGAAATCTCAGAAACTGCATTTTGAGCTCTGCCCATTATGGCAATCTACCTAGGATCCAACTCGGCCATATGGACCAAAATTGTCAGTTATTTATAGCAACTCTTCTTTAACAGTCTGTGTCTGCGCTGCTATAAAATAAGCAATGAAAATCAGGGACATTTTGAAAAATCAGAGGAACACTTCTCATACATACACATTAGATCAGTTTCTATGCTACCTCTAGGTCAAAGCACAAATTATGCATGGTTGGATTTTGTTTAAATATATTTAATTTTAATGCTGATTAATATATTTACCCATTTGTATATAGATTGAATATAATGGAGCTTATAAATTTTACATTTGTGCACACTTACTAACTAATTTAGTCTCTTACAGATTTTTGTTTGTTAATTTTTCCCCCCATACTATGGTCTGACAACATTGTGTATGGTTATAAGGTGGCATTCTTAGAATTCTTACTGTAAATTTGTCTACTGATCACTCATCACTCATCACTGTAAATTGGTTTTATATTTTTTATGCCATCTTAAACAAGGAAAATGTTGAGTTATCTCCCTTGTTAAAAAAGTGGACAAAAAAATGCTGAATACTTTTGATACGTAAATCAGTGGGAGCATGTTCCTTAGTGCCAGGAAATAATTTCCCAAAATCTCAATTTCTGTTTATTAAATATCTTTACAGACTTTTTTTGGCATGGAACTCTTTTGTTTTGAAGTATAAAATGTACTTGTCAGAGCTAGGTAGCATGTATCCTGATGTTGACCAGGGCAAAGGCTACAAAGAATGCACCCTCATGTACCCAATGTCCTCAGATCTTTTTGCAGAGTAGTTGAATGCTGGGAGTAAAGTAAGGAATCTTAACTATATCAGTTACATTATTTATTTTTAATATTAAATCATTTTTTCTCCTCATTGCTCCAGAAAAGGCGAGTTCGCTGGAACATATTGCTTGTGTCCTTAAGATATATGATAATTAAAAAGTGAGAAATGTGGTTTAAAGAGACTTCATTTCATGCCATATTTCTCTTTTAGAAGTTTCGATGATACATTTTTCTTAATTTGATTTCTTTAAAACAGTATGTTGCAATTTATGTTTTCTTAAATGAAATCTGAAAATAAATGAAAAATGATTCTGATTCTTGGGGGGGGGGGGGGTCAATTTTGTTCAAAGCCGAGCAATCTGGAGGAAGAGTTGGTAACTGGTTACTGTAATTCACTTTATTTCATGAGTACTTAGTTTTGAAAACTATACTTTAAGATTTTATTTGTGATTATTTTAATTTGCTTTTGTAATACATGTAATTACTCCTTGCAAATTAACACAAACATAAATCTCATGCTAAAATAAAGTGACTTACAGTATGATACATGAAATGACGTGAAGCTTGATGACATGCAGCTTTAATGTAGAGATGCCTGCTTATATAATACCTCATGGGAACACCTGCTTAAAGCCTTGTTAGCTTACCAACACATTTATGTAACACTTTTATCTGAAATGCCAAAAACATCAGAATTCTTTTGATAAAACCTAATCATGTACTTATCTGATGATAAAGAAACTTTGAAAAGAATGCAAAAAATAAATAAAAACAGAAACATTTGGAGAAAGTAACTTAAAAAACTTAAGCTAACAATGCTTTGACAAATGGGCTGTACTAATATATATATCTACTTTTAAAACGCATTTAGAGAATGATTGCCTTGATTTTTTTCTTTTTCTTTTTTTTTCTCGCTTTTTGGACTTTGTAGTCCAAGGTTCATCCTCTCCAGAAATTGAAGAGCCAAACCCTGATGCCCCAGCATCACAAGGGAGTGCTAATGATTCAAATTCCTCCCAGAATGCAACAGAACCTTCCCAGAATGCAACAGAGACTGCTCCTTCATTGTCACGGAGTAGCAAATCGGGCAGTTCTTTTGGTAATTTTGTTGTTTGTACAAAAGTTGTGGCTAGGAATTTTCAGTGAAAGTGATAAACTGAGCTATAGGTTATGTTGAAGTTTAATATCAGAACAAAAATAAGAGGTGAACAAACTTTTTTTTTTAATTTGGGTTAAAATACTGTTTGAAAAAAAACCCAACCAATTAATACTCTTTCGTAAGATGAAATGATTAACGTTTCCCTACAAGTATACAAAGACTGTATATGTTCTTCAAAGTATTGTAGAATTGACCCAATCCAACGAAAATGAAAAACTAAATAAAAATATAGGGTAGAGTCAAGGGAGATAATATTTGAATTGATGTCTTGTGTAATTGAGGTATACTATATCATGAGATAGATAAATGTTAGTCATCTTATCTCCGCAATTAATAAATAGGAAATTTAAGTTTTTAGAAAGGGCACATCAATCCAGATTATTTGTAAAAAGTATACTTCAACATAAATCAATATCAATGTTGAAGTAAGGACAGTTTTAAGTAAACTCATAAATGTAACAAATTTACTTATATTTAAATTGCTTAAAAGTTTACTAACAGTGCATATTAGTAAGTTTCATTATAATCTCACATAATTAATCAGAAATTCCTAAAACATGTGTGTCATCAACCTCTGAAGCTACCTTGAAGTTCATGTAACTTGTATTAACATCCTCTGTAGCTATCGGGAAATCATTTTGACCCGTATATGTAGATTTCGAGTTAGTGTAAGTTTAGATTTGACTGAAGTTTTATAGAGTGAATTTTTAAATTTGGGTCTAATTTAGGGATTCTCTCTCTTAGTAAGGGGTGGTTGACAGCTATGTAGATATATTTAACATTGATTTACATTATATAAAGGATTTAAATCTTAATTTATTATTATCAATTAATTATCATTATTTGATGCGTGGTATATCCCATAACACATAACTCAAAGAAAATCAACTTTTCTCTTGGCCAAACACCTAACCTGACTTTCTGATGGGGAGTGGATGATCTGATATATTAGTGTGTCACAGAAAACTATTGTTCCCTTTCACCTTGTGACATTATTTCACACATCTGTCCTAAAAGTTATATCTGGTGGTTAAGTATAGCTGTAGTAAAAATGAAAAAATAGTTTGCTCACCTTAAAAAAGATACAAGCATTAAGAACAATTGGCACAGTTATTTGGGTTTACAAGTGATTCTTTTTACACAAGTCTGATCTTTTTACTCCAGAAATTAAGGAAAGTTCAGGTTGTAATGCTTTGTGCAGGAGAATGCTTGACATGATATGCACACTTACGGTATAAAAAACAAACCGTAATCTAATCTACTTAATCCACTTAATCTACTGAAAGCATGAATGAAATAATAAACAGATTTACACAAATCTTATTTAATTTTACTTTGTTTGCTAGATCATTAACATATAAAGCAAATATCATGCAAATTCAATTTGAGGGAAAAAAAGGAAATCTTCAATGAAACCAACACCAGACTTTCTCTGTCTAAACCCTGGTACAGTATTACCGACACACTTTCATATCTGATGACGATTCAGTCGATCTTGATATCAGAAAAGACAGGTATGACTGTATCTAAGTCTGGTTATGTAGACAAGAAAGAGTTACTTTAAAATCATACAAGGCGGGAAAATCATTTGGAATTTTTTTAGTTGTAAATAGGTGAATTTTTTCAGTAATTTCTTAATTTTCATGTCTTGACTTGGTGAGATAAGTAAAATGAAAGCAGGATTGTGAAGATTGGGTAGTAATTTTGTTCACATTATCAAAAAATGGGAAGCCACTGAAATGTATCTAAAAATTAATTGAAATACCCATCTTCCCTCAACAATTTGTATGTATTCAGCCTGTAGTTTATTTCGGTTACACTAACAGTAGTCTTAGTTAGTGAATTTATAGAAACAAACACTTTAAATTGCATGTCGTTCCAACTGCTGAAAATATTGGTTCTTTTGATAATGGTTCTGGAGTTTTAAAAAATAAAAAGTCATAACTTAAGTTTTTAATATTATTCAGCTGGCAGTAGATACAATCTGGTAACTTGTTTTAGTGTAGTTAAAGTTAAGCATGTTAGATTTTCTGGGAATATAGGAATATATAATTTCCTGCTTGTGCAAGACTACCAAGCCTTTATAATCCCATAGTCATTACATTTTCTCTGTATTCACTGTTCATGTCATGTTGAACATTCCTTCATATTCATGATGAATGTAATGATGCCAGGTCTTAACAAGCTGGACGGTGATGATGGGGATGTCCTCGAAGGCCAGGAGGGCCAGGAGATGGCTCAGGGAGTCTTCTCTCACATTCTACAGAAGGACGCCTTTCTCGTGTTTAGGAGCCTGTGTAAACTCAGCATGAAGCCTCTCGCTGATGGTCCCCCAGACCCAAAGTAAGCATTGAATACCATAGTAATTAACTTGTATGTTATAATGATATTCCCCACCAGCAATGTAGCTGGGGCATTATGATCACAAGTCAGCCAGGCTGTACCCCTTGTCTTTATTGTGTGTACAAAAAGTATGTGCTCAACACGTGGTTACACTAGGTTGAAGAACATCATTGATCAAATCTCATTCTTTACCACAATTCTTACAAACACTGCCAAGATACAGATGCTATTTTCATTTGTATTTTTTCAAATTCGACTGTCTAAAATATCTAATGATTTTTTTATCAGAGAATTGTTCTACATTACAGATCCCATGAGCTACGATCTAAGATCCTGTCGCTGCGCCTTCTATTGTCCATCCTTCAGAACGCTGGACCCGTGTTCCAGACTAACGAGATGTTTATCAATGCCATTAAACAGTACCTGTGTGTGGCACTGTCTAAGAATGGGGTCAGCTCTGTACCGGAGGTTTTTGAGCTCTCCTTGGCTATATTTCTAGCACTCCTGTCCAACTTCAAACAATACCTGAAAATGCAGATAGAGGTAGGTACTCTAAATAGGTAATTACACAAATAGGTATTAGGCATATGGTCATTTTAATAAGTCACTTTATCTTCTATTTCTCTTTTAAAGAGTTTTGAATATTATATTAGAACTGAAATGAAATTAGAAGATAATTTACTAGGTACTTAAAACCTATGCTTTTGTATTTCAAATCATTGTGAGGGATGTGTCCTGTGGAGATGAGAAAATGAGGATATTTTCAGAGAGAAGATGACTTAATAGGGGTGATCTGGAGTACAGATATGACTGTATAATATCATTGTTGAATTCGGTCTCTCAATCAAGGATAAAAATTATGAAACTGTGGTAAAAAATGTTTTTCAGATCTATTTTGTATGGAAATCCTCACCTCTTGCTGACACAGTTATATCCTTTATAGTTCATGTTCTTGCTGCCAATCATGTTTTACTGGATTTGGTATAATATTGTTTCCTCTCTGTGTTAGGTTTTCTTTAAGGAAATCTTCCTGTCAATCCTAGAGACCAACAGCAGTTCCTTTGATCACAAATGGATGGTAATACAAGCACTCACCAGGATATGTGCAGGTATGCTCAACCAACATATGGGTAACATGCTTTGACATAGATATTTGTTAGTGTGCTTTAATAAATATAATATATTTAAAATTAACTTTGATATGCTAAAAATAGAACTTTAAACTTTTGTAAAAAATTGAGACATTTTCTTGGTGAATGTATCTAGCCAGATGAGAAAAGTACACCTGATTTCTTTTACAATAGTTATCAAACAAATTTTATCAATAGAAATATTAATCACTCTTATGTGCTCAGATGAAAGTGTGCAGGAGGTTTTGATATGAGGGGTACGTGGAGTACATGAGAAAATGCAATTATGTGGTCAAGCAGGAAACTCCATTGCGTATGTTTCCACATATAATCTGGGACTGAAACCCAAGTCACCTAGGTGAAGGGTGATAGCGCTATTCACCACTAATGTATCATAACTGTTTTGTTTGGACAGATGCCCAGTGTGTTGTGACCTTGGTGAAGGGTGATAGTGCTATTCACCACTAATGTATCATAACTGTTTTGTTTGGACAGATGCCCAGTGTGTTGTGGATATCTATCTCAACTATGATTGTGACTTGACGCTAGCCAATATTTTTGAACGCCTAGTTAATGATTTATCAAAGATTGCTCAAGGCAGACATGCTCTGGCTTTAGGTAAGTACCACACTTAAATTATCTCTTCAAATCATTAATTATAATTTCTAATTTCATATCATATCACACAACGTAGAAAGGATTTGAAGATAAACCAAACTGGGAAAAATGTTGCAAATAGCTTCGAAAATATTTTTCAACAAATGCAGTATGTGAATTGTGAATTATAAATACATTTACATATAAATTTTCTAATTACTCAGGTGCCACTCCAAACCAGGAGAAAAGTATTCGTATTAAAGGTCTAGAATGTCTCGTGTCGATACTGAAGTGTATGGTGGAGTGGAGTAAAGATTTGTATATCAACCCTCACTCTCAGTCCAATCTAGGTGAGTCGTCCTGTCCATTTACTAATTGAGGATACATTTTAGTGACCTTTTGTGGGTCATTCTTGATACCGAGTCAAGCCTGATTACCAGAAAATTCAGAAAAGTCAGTTGTTTTTTTCCAGCAAAAAAAGAGTATTTCATGCACGAATAAACAGATATTATAACCTTAAAAAAAATCTTTACTTACAAGACTTAAATGTTCCAGAGTGTTATTGGCAACAATGAGAAGCTTCTGAATGATACAGACTTTAATTGTTTATTGAAATATAACTGTGATATAATTTACAGGTCAGGAAAGCAAGCCTTTTAATGATACAGACAATGATTCTGGAAACAGCACAATGAAAAGTTATGGCAGTGTTAATTCCATCAACTCGACGAGCAGCTCACAGGCACCTAGTCTGTCCCTCGACAACCCAGAAGAGTTTGAGAGCATTAAACAACAGAAAGAGATCATGGAGGCAGGCATAGAAATGTGAGCAGCAATACACAAAACGTGGTCCATCGCTCTAATATGTCACAATTCAAACAAAGATGAATTTAATTCTGACTTAAGTATTAATCTTTATTGTGGAATAGATTGTACTAAATCAGATATCCTTTTTTAGCTCACCTGGCCCGAAGGGCCATGTGAGCTTATGCCGTACTGCGGCGTCCGTCGTCCGTCGTCCTGCGTCCGTCCGTCAACTTTTTCTTTTGAATGACTTCTTCTGAAGAACTGTAG
>JAUMHH010164344.1:0-17101 GCA_032359455.1 Chlamys rubida | reverse complement strand
TACTTTACTCCGCTTGTTCCAGTCTACTCAGCTGTAAATGAGTACGTGGTTGGGCAGTGCTAGAAATGTTGAATGCTAGATGTGAGCGCCAAAATGGCAGCACCGGCTGTATGCTCCTCAGGGAGCTGAGACAAATATTGGCTGGTTCCAAAGGCCCTATAACCACGGATAATAATTTGTGAACCGCTTTGAGACGACCTACGAACTATGTTGTGATACAGCGGTATATAAGAACCTCTAATTATTTATAACTATTTGTAATGTATGCATTGATGTCAAAAATATATCATAGGTTGCAGTCAGGCTTAAAGGTCAAATATGCTTCATTTCAAGATCCTATTCTTTTCGCTTTGAATGTTCACGTACGGTTACAAAATTATTGGGATGTTTATTCTTAATGACCCATTAAAACAATGGGTACATCTACACAAAACTGCAAAATACTATTTAGATCGAGTTTAGTCGGTCAAGAGAAACAGTCATTACTGCCCAGCTCTGGCGTTAATTCATTGTTGCTGATCTGTATATCTGTTAGGATATTGTCTTACATAATGTGGTAATTTTATGCATACTTTGCTTTGATGCTTCTACGCTAGCAATATACATCAATGCTATATTAGGCTTTTATTGCAAATTAGACAATACATTCTGTTCAACTTAAAACAAGAATGAATTGATTTCGTTGAAAATAGGTTACTATGAGATAATTCAGCGTTAAAAAACTAATCACGATATAAAAATCGTTTGTGTACATTTGTAAAAGGGATAGGGCTGAAGCTATCGGCGTACATGCAACAGTGAATTTAATTGACTAGACAGTTTTTACAGTGTTTATAAAGAAGGTTATCGTCGCATTGTTAGACCATTAACCCATAGACAAGAAGCAAATCACAGCGCATATAAAACGAACATGTTTAATATGTATTTCTATCAGAGGCACGTGGATGGGCGGGTATCACAAAAGTTGACGGTATCTCCTCGGCTGATAAGCAGTATACAGTTACTCTAGGCCAGCAGCGATTTCTTTAAATTAATATCGATAGACAGGTTTTTAAATTCGTGTAGTTGTATGCGCCAATGCTATCGTTCGTGTAAGAATGTTTTCTGCGTATTCTATCAGATACGAACTCACTGGCACTTGGCGTGATGTGTCGTTCACGTGTTAAACATTCTGCTTAGATTTTGTTTTGTTCATGTTTGCGTTATGTTTTTTTTAAATTAAGTTGCACTATTGTATCATCTTATAATAGCCTAATATCGGATTATAATATCAATTGTTTATGATGTTTGATTCAATTAAATAAACATAATTACCCAAATAAAGTCTACAATGTACAGTTGTTGCAGACAATTAATATATTATATAAAAATAACAAATATTATTATATCTTGCTTAATCAAATAAAATATTATCATCATTTACAATAGTACTATATTTATGATGCTATATGTTAATTCATGTATACAATTTTATCAATATGTGATAATACTATGAACAATGTATTTCGATATATAATTTGTAAATCGGATGAAGGACGAAAAACGACAGTGTTTATGTTTCGTTTCCTAACAGTTAACACTTTACAGAGATTATTTACCTTTTAGCACAGTGGTGAAAATTATTCCAATCCTATCCCACTTCATTGGGTTTATCAATTTTTCAAATTGTGAACGAAAACTTCTACTTATCTTTTCAAAGTACATTGTATCCAACAGTCCATTTTTGTCATGAAACAAAAAAAGACCTTAATGTTAAAAGAAAACATATTTCTATTTATTTCATAACTGGTAAATATTCTCACCAAAATATCCTGGTAGTGGTCATGTACTAATTTTAGTAAGTTTGTGTATTAAAGTATTATCTTTTTAAATAGATCTGTACAATGTATCATATTAAGGGTGTATAAGAACGACCTTACAAAGTTGATGTAAAAAGGGGTTAAATTCGGTTGGATATATAAAAGATAGAGGTAAAAATCTTCACTTTACTTTAGAAAAATCGAACTGTTTAATGAGGGTATAATATTGTGATCAATCTCCTTCATTTCAACTGTTTGTTTCAAAGGTTTGCCAATTACACATTTAAGTGCACATCGAATGGTAGACAGAAAGAAAGAAAATCCTGTTAATGATAGGTATTCATTAATAATTAATTGTTTGTTTTCATTTCAAAATATTTCATTAAATCAATGCGATTTAATTGCTTGTTTTGGGTTTTAAGTCTTCTCGGTTAAGGCATTTGATGACAGTAACCACGGATGGTGGACGACCCAAAGGCAGTTTATGTGATCAACGGGGAATCTGACTGAAATTTCATACCTAATATTAAACTGTATTTGGTGGTTTGTAAAATGGCTGATCATCCAGCTAGATAGAATAAAAGTTGAAAGCAATATTACCATTTGAAATATTTTCGATATTTTTCGATATATGAATTTATTTTCTGAAAAATACTTTCCTTTTCTTTAAGTAAGTAAAAACACATTAAATTTAATCCAAAATATGATATGAATTTATTTTCTGAAAAATACTTTCGTTTTCTTTAAGTAAGTAAAAACACATTAAATTTAATCCAAAATATGACTTAACTATAGTTTTCTCTTTTGACTCTTGAACAGAGTCCTTTGATTAATGAAATAAATAGATACATTGATGACAAATATAGGTTCTAGGTATATTTACCACTAAGACGTGTTATGTAGAACAAGAGAGTGAGCCTGGAGCTACAGTGTGTGATACGTAACATTACTGGCCTCTGTTTTCACACACATACCTGGTGTCTGGACTGCCCCAATACATCCTTGGTGATTATCTACTCACATCTGGTTAACATTGGGAATGAATGAAGCATATTTGATTTGATTTATATATTAGTTTTATAAATATCCCATATAGTTTGATGATGGAATACTTAACTCCTAGTGGGCGACTGGTGGCTGTATTTTTATCTGGCTACATATGTTATGTTTTACCGGCCCTTTCCTCAGAAATTAACGTTACAGTGCTCGGCCGGGAATTGGTTGTGTTTGGATGTGGCTCGCCTGTGAAGTAATACATACAAGCCAACTTTTTTTTTACATTAAACTATTCAAGATGTAACTGTGTAGTTGTACTTTGACTTAATTTGAAATGATTTATTTTTAATCGTCATCACAAGTGTATCTTGCAATTTTATTGCAGAGCTCTTAGAAATGTTTAAGTTAATCAGGAGCAATGCGCTATCACTCGAACGTTCATATAAGGGACGGATAGCACGAGTAAATGTGTCGTTTATTAAAATATTTGTGCAACCTTATGTCTGATAATGTGACCGAAATCTAGGTAGCTAGGATAACATCGCTGATATGTTATTGCCTTTCGTATGATTCGTTCCCTAATCATTTTCATTCACTAATCAGCTTCGAATAGATATTTTAAATACACATAAAAAATCAACTTATACTGTAGAGCATGCACTTACTTAATATACCCAAAATATCTGTAATTTTTTCAAGAAAAAGATGCAGTAAATATATTACCTTTTTATTTAAAGTAATGGTTTTATATATTATACTGTTCTGATAAAGTCTCAACAGCCCATCAACATAAAGTTGCCGCCGTACAGGGCCACACCGTAGAAAGTAGTAGACATATGAAGAGAGACACGGAAGTATAACGGTGGTAGAAAAGTGTAAAATGTGAAAAGATGAATATCCCAATGATTGTAGTAGGTACATCGGATCTATTCCTGTTTGATTCTTCAATGTCCCAAAACAAGAGACACATATAAACCTGTCAACTCTGCATTGTATTCCACATAGGTAGCCTCGCCTCGTACAATAAGACAGTGGGGAACAGGTTATACCGGGAGAGTACACCATTGTATCGTGTTAATTAACACATGAAAGGTCGTGCAAGAATTAATGCACGAACTTTATGTTTTGGATGAGATTATCACAGTATGTTTAAATAAATAACTATATGAACTTCTTTTATGCAATGAAATATATTAACTTTATATTTGGGCGAAATGTACGAAAAAGAACTGCAGGATTGAGCATGTTATAATTTTTAAAACGTTTGTTTGGTAAACATGTACACTTTTTGTAGGTGATTTGTGTAAATGTAGTAACCTGATGGTACACTAAGTTGAAATTGATGCATTGGGCTTATGAATGAAGTAATGACCTGATAATGTAACAAGATAAGATTAATACAATTGCATGATGGTATTTAAGCTAAAACTTTAAAACTTGTATAGTGGTACCTCAAGTAAAGACATTAAATGTATATAATATGATGGTAATATAAATTAAAATGAAAGTAACTGTCTGATGGTATAATACATGCAAGTTAAAATAAATGAAATGTCATGGTGATGTATTAAACAACTAAATCTTTCGTTAGATATAATTTAAAAATGAAAGTAATAAATCTAAAGTATTAGGTTAAGTTATGCATGAATGTAAAACTGTGAGTGTTACATATTTACTATTAATAGAAAAAAAATTATACCCTGAAAATATTTAAAACTATAGTCTGTTTCTCCAATAACCCTAAACGTAACATAAAGACATTTCATAAAGATGTCCTAGCATGTGCAAGAGAAATCCACCACTAGCAAGGTGAGAGAAAATCCCTAGCAGAGATGAGAGAAATAAACCACTAGCTTAGAGAGATAAAATATCTGGCAGACATGAGAGAAATCAATCAATGGCTAGGAGAGATAAAATCTCTAGCAGGTAATTGAGAAATCAATCAGTTGATAAGAGAGATGAAATCTCTAGCAGGTAATTGAGAAATGACCCACTTAATAGGAGAGATGAAATCTCTAGCAGGTTAGAGAGAAATCAATCAATGGCTAGGAGAGATGGAATATCTAGCAGGAATGTGAGAAATCAATCAATGGCTAGGAGTGATGAAATCTCAAGCAGGTATAAGAGAAATTAATCACTGGCTAGGATAGATGAAATCTCTAGCAGGTATGAGAGAGGATATGTAGATACGTAGATACGTAGTTACATACATTGTATAGTATTAGTCAGAATAGGACGGCAAGTATCACTCCCATAATGTTATTGAGAGAAGGAACACCCTAGATATATTAACACTTTGATTTGTCACGACAATATTTGCTGTCACAGATAATCTCGTAAACTCTTTGTATGACACGAGTATAGCACTCGAGATCTGGAAGTTATAAACATTGATTCCTGATAACAGGCTGTATAAATCATACCTAGGGATCACCGATATGGTGGTGAACACAGGTATACAATGAATCTGTTTGGTAAAATATAACACTTATTTCAGAAAGGAAGTACTTCAGACAAAACAAACAATTCAAACATGATTCAAAAGAGGTACCGAAAGAACAGATGTACTTTTAGTTGTTTCAAAACATAATTTATCTTCATGAATAAATTATGTGGCATTAAACGAATTGCCATATAAAGGAGACGTACCGTACCTTTCGTAAATATAGATATTACGATTACATTAAATATACGTACACGCATAAAAACAATGAATGAAACCTTAAATCTAGTCATTTGCATACTTCAAAATTAAACAGAAATATGCTTAAATTACATATAATTATACATAATGCGAACTCTCACCAAAATAAATTAAGTGGTTGAAGTAACAAAGATTTTAACCAGGTATGTACCAATTGTTTCTTATATGATTACGTACGACGGTATATACATATAATAGTATTTAAAACGATGATTAAGCACGAACCGTATATGACGTATAGTTACATGTATAACAAAGATAACATACGTCGGTATAGATGTACGACGCCGTATAAGGGCATGTATATACAGCAGGGACATCGTACGTCAGTATATAACGCGTACTTATAGCAAGGATTATATATAACGGTATTTAATGGGTTTTGTAACAAGAATGACGTACAATGCCATATATTGGTTAATTATAACAAGGATAACGTGCGACGGTATGTATCGGTTATTTGAAACAAGGATGACATATAACGGTATAAAACGGGTATTTATATCAATGATTTTGTACGTCGGTATGTGACGTGTAGTTAAAACAAGGATTACATTCGAACGTTGTATAGTAAGTGTTTAAATAATGGATGACATATGACGTCATATAACGGGTATTGCTAACCAGGATTATGTACGTCATCCGCAAATTGTTAATTGTGACAATGATGACATATTGCGGTATATATAACGGGTATATGAAATCAGGATTATGTACGTCATCTTTAATTTGTTTAATGTAACAATAATGACATACGACGGTATATAACGGGTATTGGTAACCTTCATTACGTACGTCATCCTCATTTTGTTTATTGTAACAAGGATGACATATGGCGGTATATAACGGGTCTTTGTAACCAGCATAACGTACGTCATCCTCAATTTGTTAATTGTAAGAAGGATGACATATGGCGGTATGTAACGGGTATTTGTTACAAGCATTGCATACGACAGTTTATAGCGGATTTAGAGGATAATACGGGCGATCACATATGTACTCGAGAGAGATCAGGCTTGTTACCTGCCATTAGGCTTCGAGTGGCCACCCCACCACTTTACATTGAGCGGTAAATCGACAATAGCTGTGCTGAATGGTTTTGTGTTATGACTTTGATGTCGCTCGGCTGTGTACATAGGATAGCCGTGAAAGGCGGACCTCTCAGACTCGCATCTCAAGTACCTTATTTATGACAAGCTGAAGCAATGATCTACTCCAACTCAACAACACAACGTTTGATATTTCGTTTTGATAAATGTTCAAGTATCACTTATACTTTCATTGATGTCTAAAATAACGAAACGAGAGTTTCCAAAAGTGTTATCAATGAAAAGAAGTAGAACTCCAAATTACCATGTCAAGAGGATTGATACCAGATTGGGGGTAAGGCGAGATAGGGCTATTTTACTGTGGGGTCAAAGGTCACTCCATTAGAACATGAAACATTGCAATGCATTAGACTCATAGGTAGACATATTATATAATTGGTGGCCTGTACTGTTAGAATAAAAGGGATTGGGAAACGCACAGGAACATACACGTTACATTGCTAGTGTTGACTACTTTTATCAACTTTCACTGTGCAAACACGAAGGGTAAAGATTGTGATGAATATCGCCACCAGAAATTATTCTGTTAAAAAGGCAATACAATGTACATTATTTCTACCTAACGATAACACGTGATCTGCACGGTGAGTTGTGTGCAGGTTTCATTATCTTAATTGGTAGTAAATGCATCTCAGTATTGGAAAATTAGGCCTATGACAAGAGATCGTGTAGTATTCAATGCTCCTCCGAGCCGTTTATTGTTTCGATTCAAGGCCAGAGTGAGGTCTCAAGCATTGAAGTCGTGTGTGGTATCGTAATTTCTCATGGGATGGATGTTTAAACGCCATATAAAATGGAGCAAGTGTTGAAGTTGGATCTAGTGACAAAGCGTTTAGATCAGCAGAGACAGGCCTTTTGTTTCATTTTTATGAATCTCACAAAAGAGACATTTATGTCCTGCTTGATGAGGAGCAGGCTAGTGTCTGGTTTAGTTACTCATACGGGATGTGCTATGTACAACGGTTAATGCACGTCCGCGTCACGAGACAGGCATAATCTCACCTACATTTACAGAGTATTTACCTAGAAGATGGTACTTTCTGATTTCTGATTATGTAAGTGTAGTGTTGTTAATTTGTACAACACTGCGGTTACTTCTTGTATTTTTGTTAAGAGCTAATAGACACGTTGAAGACGTAAAGAAAATTCCTCGATTGACATGCTGAATTATAAGCAAAACAAAATATTAAACATGGTAACAGAGAATGGACACATGTCAGTTAAGATGTAATGAACTCACTGACATTTAGTGAAAAGAATTTTTTATTTAAATGCAAATTTTCAATAAAATGTCAAACAGAATATAGGAAAATTAATTCCTTTAGTTTTTCTTTTGGTGTCAAAAGATTGAACAACTGATGTTGGTTGATTTGGTGTATTAGGAAGTTTAATGAATACTTGCTTACTTACACTTTTTATACGTTAATTATTAATAGGGAGATAACTGTGACAAAAAACATTCAGAAGGTTTGCTGATTTTTTGTCATGTTTGCGTTCTGTTTCGAAGTGATTGAATAATAATATAATATACAAATAATAATATAATATACAAGTAAATAATAATATAATATACAAATAAATAATAATATAATATACAAATAATAATATAATATACAAATAAATAATAATATAATATACAAATAATGCAAACATCAAGCAACGTACTTCATTTTTGTTTGGGCGGGATACATCAGTGTTTTACCCACTTAAAGCCTGAATTTTATGTTATTGTTTATATAAGATACTGTTATCTAATCAACAGTAAAGTACCATACCGACATCTCCATTCACAACATTACTGGCATGGCAGCAGGGCGAGCTGGCGACCCCCACCACAGTGACACATAACGACAACAAATTAGAGATATTTACGGTGTGGGTAGGCATCACATATTGTAACAGAGCGAGAATTACTGGATAGTTTATTCTATAACATGACAAGTATTATTAGGTAGTTTATGTTCCGCCTTCCCAGAGTGTACGCGCGTGTGCCATGGTTTATAGTGGCCCCACCAGCGAGGCTCGGCAAATCCAAGGTGTTCCCGTTAGTGATAGCGATGGCACGAACTGCCCCTGACATTGCATTGCGTACACGTAGCATTTCATACAATAGTATATTTGTTACCCAATGTGGTATGTACAACATGTAAATAGCCCAATTGACACTAACGACCAAACATTCCAGAAAGTTTTGTTTCCTGAAACAGTGTCAAGCTATGATATATACTTTATTGGATCTTTTAAATGTTTGGAACAAAAGTGCAATCATGCTGATATACCGGAAATGTGCCTATTTAGCAAAACGTGTTTAAGCAATTGTTGTCCTTCGTTTTGTTTTCTTGTCTCCTTGGTTGTTGTTGTTTACCTTTCATATCAAAATTAACATGCGATTTCGCCTTATGTATTGTCGCCATGGAATGGTACATTTGTTCTATATCCTACTTTTCTCTTTCGATACTATTTCCCATGGCACTGTTAGGCCCATTGTCCGAAGGGGTGCATGCTACAGTGTCCAGGTTATGGCATTTCACTGAGATAGCACTTTTAAGTAGCCCTTGATTGGCCCGATTATTTGTAGATGCCGTCTTCAAATGACCTTAGCTTACCTTAAACAAACATATTTCATACTTCTTATGAATAATGAACCACCATACATTAAATATTTACAAAATGAAAGATATTTGTATATGATTTGAATTACAAATATTATGTTGGCTAGCTCTTCTTCTATGTTTAGATATCCATGTCCTACAGCAGCAAGGCAGTTGGAACTTCAACTGGCTCCATAACAGTACATTACAGTTGTTACCAGGTGTACTGTAAGCTATGATAAGTGTTTTGCGTCTTAATTGATAGCTTTCTCTCGTTAGTAGCAGTATGCTAATTGTGAGAACGATTCGCACCTTTTCCACTTGGGATTCCACATGAGACACGTGTTTTCACGGCTCTGTAAAGGATCTCATCACACCAAACCTCACTTCACGTGTAAATCTGTTAACACCGTCATTGAAACAATAAGGAGCTAGCACCTCGTGACACTAACGCATTCCATTGCCCACGTGACTGGCTCTAGAATACCTCCCCTCCTCCTTCTCTAGCATCATTATACAGCTATCAACACACGCGCACCCCTGTAACTGCCAATTGGAGGAATATCTATACTTTACAGCCAAATCATCCAACCTCCAGAAACCCTGCACGTTCCGTGTAATTGCTAGCAAATCTGTTTGTTTCGGCTTCAGTGTTGAGTACAATTGGGTATGTGGCTTTGATCGGTGCATTTGTACCTTCCAAGTTTATATAAAATGAAAACCTAATCACAAACAATCGAAATAATGTCGTGCGTAAATTGAGGCTAAATAAACACAAGGGAACTCGTCATTAGGAAAACTGTCTGTTGCTAGCATTAACGAGGTAGTTTATAATTCATTCACAAAACGATGTGGGAACAGGACTTGTTATATAACAAAGTCGGTTTTCTTTGTTTTGAATGCTGGCATTCTCTCCGACTCATAACCGCAATATGTGTTTAACACACCATCTCTCAAACAAAGTCATGGGAACATGCTACAAGGGCAGAAAACGTCATTATGACACAATATATCTTTTGTTTACTGATATAATATTTCATAAACCGATTAAATTCGTTAGTTAACATATATGTATTGTCGTATATGATTAAAATAATGTTTGTTTTTAAAGTTTGCATCAAAGTAATGAGTACTTTTTTCGTTTTTAATGTTTTTTAAGCATTGTGATAAGATATTATATTATACTGTATATATTACATTATATACAAAATTATCATATGGAAAATTGAAGAGTGAATAGGCGCAAAATTAAAAAACAAATGATATTTATTTATTGTTAAACTCGATTGTATTGAGTGAAACAATTCAAATAATTCAGACAAGAATACCCGGAAGTTTATTCTTATATCAAAGAATGTTTACTTACTTGTTAACATATATGTATGATGAATACTGATACTTGATAGAATATTTTGAATAGTATGTACATTATTTAAAGGCGATTCTAGACGCCCATGTACATTGTATGTAAATATATATATGTTTATGTCATAAAATTTTGGAAAATATAATATAATAAAAAAAAATCAAAAAAAACCCAAATAGCAGGGACTATTTGGTTGCTATCACGTCCCTACAGACAAATCAACACGTAAGCAACCAACCATTGTGTACAAATCTCAATTGGACCTGGGTAGGAATCAACAATTGTTTATAAATCTCATACCGACCATTGTGTACAAATCTCAAATCGACTTGGGTAGGCATCAACCATCATGTTTACTTCTCACCCTCCGTTGTTTATAAAGTTCTGGCATGACTTCTATGAAACATCTAAAATGTACCAGGGATATGCCGTTGAAAGGAAGAAATAGTTTTGGAAAAATCTTTCCCATTAAGCTGTATTTTAGTGACAAAAGCAACATCTATGTTTGTTTTCTGAAGCTTTGCTAGATATGTTTACCTTATTTATGTTCCTATCACTTCTTTGTTTATAAAATGTGTCTGGATCGACCTTAGTTTTGAAAAATCCTACGAAATGCACCAGGATGTTTGTTTCGTGCGAATGTAATTAAGAGAATGGTGAAAAAATACTCGTATTTACAAGAAAACAAATCAAAGGACTAATGCTTAAAGGGTGTTCCTCACCCACGGTATTCCAGTGTTTAGTGGCATTGTATGTCAGCGAGCATTATCACGACAAATTAGGCCAGAGATGGCGATCTGTAGATGAAGAAGAGATGAAAGGCGACTGTCTGTTGGACAGGATAATATGCTGACGGGAAGGGGTAGATACAGTTGTTTACGAGAGTCACTCGTTTGTCACATTATATGGACTAAACACCGCTTAAGAATGGTACATAGCACATGCACACTGTGGTCAATCGACCACGAAAGCCACAGTAGCGTCTGATGGTCCGTATTTCACGAAAATAGTATTTAGCCCAAGTTTGTATGTCAACATAAATAATTGAAGATAATTAGAATTTTTGTCAGCCATGTCGAGTATTTGACATGCAGATATGTTCTACATGTCGAATTTGAAATGATTTTACAAGCCATGCATTGTTGATTATTAATTTAATATAAATTTATTAGCCATGTATTATCGTAGCAAAAACATTACAGACATCTCTAAGTTACACTATTGAGTTGGATGTTAAATTGAACGTCTGTTTATCTTTTAAGTGTTTCCGTGTAAAGATATTGTCAAAGGTATGGTTTATACACTGTAATATTTGCATTAACCCAATGTGAAAATATACACATATTTAAATGAAATACCAAACGTGTTATATATAACATTTATCTATATTTTTTCTTTATTTCTTTCAGAGCTTTGTATCAGAGTAAACAGAAGCCTTGGCAAGGCAACCAGAACTGTTCTAAAGCTTTCGGCATGGTGAAACGACAGGTTAAAATATGTAAACAAAATCTCGACCTAATGGGCACTGTATCACATGCTGCCATCCTTACAAAAGACACATGCGAGTCACAGTTCAGTGACCGGAGGTGGAACTGTTCATCTATCCAGAAGACCCCTCGTCTTACACGTGACCTTGTGAGAGGTGAGTGATTTTAGTTTCGTATGAATAAGTTATTTTATTTTCGTATTTTCAGTATCCTCTCACTAGTGGATGAATAAGTGATTTTAGTTTCGTATTTTCAGTATCCACTCATCGGTGGATGAATCAAAATGCTTATTTTTATGGGATATTGCATTATGCACGTTTAAAAATGTATACTGCTAATTAAAAATCTTTTAAAATATAAACTAGATTTTCTTATACGTCTGTCCTATTACTGAAACAAATTATCTTGTCTAGTCTAGGCTCAGGTTTCGTGATAGCTTTAAATTTGAAATATAAACCAGGTTTTAATCAACAAGGTGTGTGAACTCGAAACTTTAAATTATATTGTGATGTGCTTGTTTTTTTGTCAATAGGATATCACTATAAACTATGATATAAAACAGGAACCTGATGTAAACACATTTGTATATCAAAACTAGTTATTAGTTTTATAACGTTAAAGGTATGTGATTGAAATCCTAAATGAAACGTAAAATATAAATTATATAGTTGTCAGCTTAGGAACATCTACGTAAGTAATTAAGGTGGCATTGTCATTCTAAATAGATGATCACACGAGGGAAAAAATTGATAACATATCATCACACTAATACATCTTAGGATCCCCATACCACCGCCGAAAACTTAAATAAGAACTGGAAACTGTTTTAACGAGCAGGACACGTTCTGTGAGTTAGCATGCAATACAACCAGACTGGGATTCGAACCCTTGACCTTGGATCAAAATACGGGCACTCTAACCAACTGAGCTAGTGTGCCTGATCAGTCGGTCGTTTCCTGGCCCTAACTAAATACTGCTGTCACTATGTGTGTGGAAAAGTTTAATTATCTAGAGTTTTATCTGCCATGGAACAGGGATCTTGAAGCCAGGCTGCACCAAGATATCAACTTTCTCATTTGGTCGAAATACTACAAGCATATCAACGTATAGATAAAACCCTCTTGTCATTAAACAATAGTTTGAAAAAATAATCGAAAACAAAATCCGGAAAGAGAAAATACCGAAGTATGAACAAAATCGTTATTGGAACGCAAACTCAGAGTGAAAAGCGGTAAGAAAAATTGTGTCTTAGACAGTTCTCCTATAATGATTCCCTACCTACCAATAACACTGTACAAGAAAGTTCCGGGTGAGGAAGTGTTTTCTTCTGTAACCACTCTATAGGGTTTCTCACTCCTGAACCATCGGATAAATATGCAAGAAATTACCAAGAAACCGGATGCTACACACGTGTTCCCCACATTTTGGAAGAATCTTCGACGTTATTTCATTGGTCAACATGATCCAATTAGGATATCACGTAAAAAAGACTTCTTCGCACCGGCATCTTACATTTGGTGTCATGCTTCACTGCAATTGTTTCCCCTACAGGAAACTGGCATCATATATTCACCACAAAACCTTGTCTTTATGACATTGCATGAAAGTTATGGAAGGAAAGGATCCCTTAACTTGTGATGGTTGGTTATCATAGTATTAGTAATTGTCATTAAATTTTCATATTGTTAAAAACATACACGGTCATTTTAATGTCGTTTACCATCTTGAAGACTTACGATATTCAGACATGATTAAGAAGAAAACAAATCATCACTCATTAAAACTTTTGTAACTGGCTGTAACTGGATAAACATGAAAAACAACCACCACTTGGTAATAAAGGACCCTTATAACTAACCGAAGTTAAATAAACATGAAAACCAACCATCTCTCAGTTGGAATCCCGCTAACTAACTCCAATTAAGATTTAGATAAATATAACAACAAACCGCTACACGTTACAAATATCTAACTAACTATAAGTAAATAAGACATAAAATAAAAACAAATAATTTTTCAAGAACATCAGTAAAAGATTTGTGCTAGATAAACATAATAAAATTAATCACTCTTTTGGGAATCATTATAAGTACGAAATACACGATAAGAAACCATCACTCGTCCAGGACCTCCCTAACTAGTTATATTGAAAAACATATTGATAACCATCCATCAATTTGTTACTTAGGAACCTCATTGACTAACTAGAGTTAGATAAACATGATAACTCCATAAGAACTTTTGTAAGATAACCATGAAAACCATCCATCACTCTTTGGGGAACCTCTATAACTAACTAGAGCAAGATAAACAGGAACACGACCCATCACTCCATAACAACTTGTGTTAGATAGACATTATAATAAGCAAGAACCTCTTTGTGGATCCTCTATAACTAACTAGAGTTAAATACACTTTATAATCATCAATCACTCTTCGGGGAACCTCTATAACAAACTTGAGTTAGAAAAACATGATAACAATCAATCACTCTTTGGGGAACCTGTATAACTAACTAGAGTTAGATAAACATGATAACCATCAATCACTCTTAAGGGAACCTGAATGACTAAATAGAGTTAGATAAACATGATAAGTTCATAACAACTTGTGTTAGATAAACATTATAATAAGCAACCACTCTTTGGGGATCCTCTATAACTAACTTGTGTTAGATACACATTTTAACCATCAATCACTCTTTCGGGAACCACTGTTACTTACTCAAGTAAGAAACACATGATAACCAACAATCACTCGTTTGGGAACCTCTATATATCAACCGAACTATAAAAACCTAGGAGGATATATAAAATTTCAGACGGGAACAATAACACCATTGCATGGCTGTTTAGTCAGTTTAAGAGGAGGAAGTTGCAGATATAAAATGTCTCAAACGTGTAAATAAGATACTGGGAGGGTACAAAGGGTAAGCCTGTTGCCAGGCTACCGATGTTTGGCGTGGCTGTGAGATAGGGGTGATAGCACTGAAAAAAGGTGTGAAGAGCCAGAGCTTATCTCCATAAACAAACTGGCTACAATGGACCTCCATGAAAGTATCCAGTGCAAGGGAGGCTTTGTCATCGAGGACATTCAATGCGCCCAACTTTATGTGGGCAGCAGACAAAGAACTGCCTAGAGGACAGGGCAAGCTCCATACACTCTACCAGGAATTAATCCTACTCGCTCCATTGTCGTTTTACTGTGGGTTTACTCTATCAATGGGAAATTCATGTACAATAAAACTATATTGTACAAATTGACAAGATTTTGTTAACAAAGATATCGACATTAAATTGCACCAACTTGGTGTTGTGTTAGATTTTATGACGTGCCAATTTTAAGATTGCTTTTCAGTTTAGCATCGCGTTACAAAGCGGACTACACGGTGGTGCTGTGTGGTTTCAGGTCGGGCCGTATTACCGCTGTATACCCGCACGTCGTTACCAGTGTTTTATGGGCTTACATGGGTCATGTACATATAAGTTAGACCCGTTTACACAATGAGGATCTCATTGATGTGTCAGTAACACTAGGACATGTGAAAATATCCTTTTTGCATATTGAATTAAGAGGTATGTTAAAGACTCCCGTATCAGTCTGTTTAAGGAGGATTTTCACTCCGTATATCATCATTAAACAGTCTAAGGATGTTTTAAAGATGACTGCACCATCTTATTTAGATGAAAAAATATAAAGAATTTCTAATGCGTCATTGACTACGTTTTCCTATTATACGTTTACATGCACCATGATCATTTTTATTAAATATGAATAAATATTTATCAATAACTCTATAATGCATCAGTGACTGCATTTTTCGCTTTTGGCAAAATATTCAATATTATACAATGTAAAACATTATCTATTAATAAGTATCACCCCTCGTAATTACACCGAAAACAAAGTTCCTTTGAGGTCTTTAAGCTTGAAATGAGCAAACATAAAATTGAATGAGCTGTCCAATGGCTTATGTTCAAAATTGAAGTCAAGTGAAAAACAGTCATCATTTTCAAGTCATCCAATTCTTTCTCGAAATCCAGCCATTATACGACTCCAATCCTTGCGTGGAACATAACATAAGTCATATAACAAGGTAATGTACACAGCCCTTTTGAGGAACTGTTTGTTCAATTTCTGTTATAAAATTTTATTTGAGCGCGGAGGAGCAAGTGTCAACATGAAGATGTTGTGACTATTTACTTAGTGTTTGAGTATTTTTTATGTTTGAAATTCCTAAAACTGTTTCTTGTTTTTAACAGGTACTAGGGAGCAGGCATATCTCTACGCAATATCGTCAGCATCTCTCGTGCATTCTGTTGCACGTGCGTGTAGTATAGGTGTGACGACCAAATGCAGTTGTGGAGCTCTTCCAAACAGCCCCCCTCATGGCGAGTTTAAGTGGGGAGGATGTGGCGACGATGTAAAGTTTGGACTTTATCTTAGTGAAAGCTTTACAGACGCTTCTCTGTCAAAACGTGGTAAAATTCGAACGTCTAAAAAGGCACAGATGAATCGCCATAATAACGCGGCAGGTCGGAAGGTAGGTATATAACAATGGGGTTGATGAACATGCATTAAATATAGTTTATTGGGCTTGATGAACATGCGTTATAAATAGTTTATTGGGGTTGATAAACATGCATTATATATAGTTTATTGGGCTTGCTGAACATGCATTATATATAGTTTATTGGGCTTGATGAACATGCATTATAAATAGGTTATTGGGGTTGATAAACATGCATTATAATAGTTGGTTATGGTTGCGAACATGTTTTATATTTAGTTTATTGTGCTTGATGAACATGCATTATATATGGTTTATTAGGGTTGATAAACATGCATTATGTATAGTTTATTGGGGTTGATGAACATGTTTTATATATGTTTGTTTGGGCTTGATGAACTTGCATTATATATCGTTTATTGGGGTTGATAAACATGCAATATATATTGTTTATTAGGCTTGATGAAAATGCATTATATATGGTTTATTGGGGTTGATGAACATGTATTATATATGGTTTATTGGGCTTGATGAACATG
>JAUMHH010164343.1:0-34556 GCA_032359455.1 Chlamys rubida | reverse complement strand
ATAACCTTATACGTATAAGGTTATAACGTACCCAGCGACTGAAAGCCTGAAACAAGATCAATATTAATAGTAGTTGCGTGCCCCTGTGGATCATTGGAGTTGTTGTCTTCTGAGATTTGTCGATTTTGTTTTTCAAGCAATAATAATAAAAATAGGCCATAGACTACTTTAGACTTTTCGGTCAATCGGAAACTATCCAATCAGTTTTGGAGTTCAAGGTCGACCAATTATGACGCGAAGACAATATTAACTGCGGGCTGAATGTCACGTCATCATTGCCGTCCATCGGAAATGGAAGCACTAGCCCACTTCCGCTCAGGCAGCGGGACAATTTCCGGTCACAATAAAACGTCGTTTTTGGAGGAAATATCTCCCCGATTCGATTGGATCCGAATCATTGTGCAGGTCGTGATGGCGACTGACGAATTTTAATTGCGTCAATATATATTGTATTAGTTACGTCTAGAATTTCTCCCCACGCAAACCTTATATTTCCGTATCGTTTAATGGAAATCGTCTGTTGATACGTATGCGTGTTTCCATGAATGGTCCGCGGATATAGAGAAAACTTCAAACGTAAATCATAAAGGCCTTCAATTGTTACAATTGCTCTGTTCTCTTTTGTGTGTAGCATCAAACTAAAATACCTCTCAAACTCTAAAATTTTGTCTTGATTTCAAATCAATCTACTCCGAATATAAGCAGTAAATTTTGTTAAGGAACCTTGATGACATGATCATATAATAAAAAGAATGTTTTTTATAAGGGCAAGGTAAAACATGTTTTAATCAAAGAAATCGAAATCTGCCAAGCTGATCCAAAGTTTAATTTATTATTCAAAATTATCTTATATTCATGGATATAAGTAATATTATGTGAAAAAAGGGAAAAAAAGACAGGAAAGTTGATTGTAGGCGACACAACAATGTAGCTACCGTTCGTAACAAACGATACTTCACATATTTCTTTTGTCGAACTCTTTTTGAATGAAGGTAATGTAATTGACATGCATCCCTAATTTTGGCACCAAATACTTTTCAAGACTGTAAATACAAACAAATCAGAAGTAGATTCTCAGAAAAGTATATGGTTCGGAAGGAAAGCGGCGCATATGAGTTACCCATCCTGAACTCCGTTGGTGTTAAGATTACAATTGGAGTTTGTTTTGATGGCATACATAGTCAATATGAGTGTACACTGGAATTTGTAAGATTTCAGATGGTATTTGTAGTTACTATGGACGCAAAAATATAGAGTAGTTCAAAGATTACAATAGCCACTTATGGAATATTTCACTTTTCAAATTCACAAGAAAATACCAGTCAACGTTAGCTGATCAGTGTTGGGTTTAATACATTGTGTGCGTCTTTCCAGTCATGTTCTTCCCAGAAAGGTCGTACGTATCAAACCTTACGATTATGGCAACAGCGATGGCCCTGACATTCATAACCAATATGATTCTCAATTGAACTCGACAGAGTTATACAGCCTGCAGATATTTTCTTGCACATGGCGACTGTAATCATTAATCGAACACATATACACAACTGAGTTTGTAGCTAATTGCATCCCCTCGAAAACAACACGTCTTGCAATGTTGGGATAAAAGCATTTCTCTGAATGGCATGTCGGTATGACATGCCGCGACCATATTGCGTCATTTTGCTGCTTAGATACCAATAAAATACGTCTTTTATAACCAGCTCCTGCATAGTCTAACAGAAGCTTGAATTCTCACACGAAATGTGTTTTTGACAGGCATTTAAACATAAGAGGAGTAATTCCAACAGCGGTCGTGTTTGATGTCAACGTAATATGGAATTATTCAAAGCGCTCGAATGAGGTTGATCTGCAACGTTGATAGACCATCTACTGACTTCATCAGGGCTGTCCAAACCCATAAACCTTAGACTAAATAACGTATTACGAAACACATCATGGCACACACGCAATCTTTTCTGGACGCTTGGAGCGGGGATTAGATACTCCTGGGCACTGACATACACTAGGCAAATGAAATCAAATGAGTTTGAGCCAGGTTTCATGTCACTCGAGTGAGCAAAAACGTCACGACCTAATTGATGCTCGTAACTGGATGTATCATCGGGAGGCCTTCCGAACAGCACCCACTCTCGCGTTACCGAACGTAATTGGCCTTACGGGGGTAAATCGTTGTAGTATTATAGATGCATCGCGTATTTCGACGTTAATTCCAGAAAATCTGTCCTAATCTAACCACACTAAGGAAACCTATCAAAACATTTAACAACTCTTAAACTATTCATCACCGGTAAACCCGTCTTCTATCTCTGACATTCGTAACATCGCGCATACTTAGTACACGAGCTAACAATCTCCTGTCGAGTAGTTGTCGTAGTGGAGATGGTATAATGACGAAACATAGCATCGGAAAACAGCTTCCTTTTTATCTCCCTTATCTATCAATTAAAACTAAGCAAGTATAGTAAGATAGACGCGGATACTGTGACTTATGCATAAGCTTCGATTTCCGCTCGCCAGTAAAAACAGCTCCGGTTTTCTCGTACTTCGATGGATCTTAAATATACATTGTCTGTCTGCAAACATGTAAACGCGGATTTGTTGCATGTGTTCGTTAAAGCTGACTCTTTTAATAAAAGGGAAATTCCGGAAAACCTGAAGGATTTAAAAGACACTAAAAAGGAATTTATGTTACAACGATAAAAACACATTTCAATATATAAATACGGAATTATTTAAAAATGGATTTTTTCTGTTAAGTCATTAAAGCATTTTGTGTAATACCCTGCAGAATCAGGGACATGTCGTGCTGAGCGTGCAATTATATATAGATATAGCTAGAAGCGATCGGAGATTAAACAAACTTAAACCAATTTCTAAATATACTGATAATGCTTTCGGCAGTATCTGACGTTAGTTCCGGCGCAAATAAAACCGCGTGAAAGGGGACTCTTAATTGCCGAGTTTAGTTGTGTAAGCATGCTCGACTCACTATCAAGTGAAAAACACTACAGGATCAAAGCCGTATGCATGCCAGCAGGCAAAAACTGTATATGTTGAACTCGTGTTACCCCTGCATTACCATTGCACTCTGCCATACACAGATTATTTGTTGTTAAGTTAAGCTTCCCATGGCTTCTATTTCGCTAAAGAGTAGCGTTCCACAGCGGTAGGTGAGGAAACGGGATAGGCGTACGTGCGAAACCCTACCCAGTTATCATGCAAATGAGACAATGATCAGCAGGGGCACAGCGGAGATTTTCAGCCGTACGGCACGTGCAATAAAAGACATGATGACAGAAGAAAACAAGTATAGCTACGGACACGCCGATCATTACTTGACCATTTAAACGTCTGTCCATCATTTGTTTCGTATGCATTGCTTGTGTACATCTCATGCGTACTTGGTATTTGCATGAAGCATCGCCTTGTTTCATTTGTCAGTAGACAATACATCATTTACTACAGACATGGACAGTTGGACGATACGACTACATTTAGTCCAATAGACATGTAATTTCCTGAATGACTACAATGATCAATTTCGTCGTTAAGTATTCTTGATATAATCATAATCTCACAGCTTTAGAACAAAACGAAACCAAAGTAACAGTAGTAGTGTTCGATGACCATGTATCAGATCGTTTGCTTTGATGGAGCGTCCTTTTACAGTCAAAAGACCGGGGTTTGAATGCCATTATTGCCCATAACATTTCATTAGTTCTATAGAGGTACATGTAACCGTATTTCGCCAGATATTCAGTTTACACGATGAATTTAGCGCAGTAATTGTATCCATTGTACATGTAGCAGTGTTCATGATGTCATTAATGATGTAATTGGACATCATTAAGCCGGTTATATACATTTTCTATAGACAGTTCATAGTCAGGTCAACATCATACTAAGTATCAAATCGATATAATAAAGTACAGTTGTTATTGTCGGTATTGCAACGATATTTTCAGTTGTACCGTCCCACATTTTAACAAACGCTCAGGTGACATTTGACGACTCGAAAATTGACATTTCTGACAATGATAAAAAAACCATCTGCAAATCAATCTAAATGCAGATTTTCTTAATGGACTTAATACAAATATCTGTTTTGAAGCATCAAAATAAATAAAAGCTATTCGTAAACTACAAAAATACTAAATAGATACACACTAAAACATGAATAGTTCCTTTATATTACCTATTCTGCGATACGGATGTTTGGTTTGGGTTGGTTTTTCAAAAACTGGCGTTGAATTGGTAGAACAAAAATCCACTTACACATTCAATCACAGGTTTAGTCTACGCCAGCAAACAGGCCCTTTAAACCTGCACTGATAAAATACAATCGCTCAGAGACAAAGTCGTAAAATACTTAGCGTATTTTTATATGTAGTATAAAACGAATCCGTCCCCTTCTATCTTACTGATTTATTCCCTCTAAAGAACGCTAGTATATTATACAATTTCACTTAATAGACATTTCAAAACTGTCCCTTTTTCATTCTATCAGACATATCCGATTTTGGAATATGCTGAACGTTGACGTAACCCCTATCCCCCATCTTTTATGACCACAATCGTATCGCACCAGTTTTCGTAAAATATACATTCTCCTGACAAACTTTGACATTAATATCGCACATGAAATACTGCCCTCTGCATAACGTTAGCTTGCATCTTGGAGAATGTCATTTATATGTTAATGACAATGGACTTCTATACCAAACATCATAGAGTTTCTAGAAGCACACTCATAAATAAATTAAGAGCAACCTGTTTAATGATTTTTCTTTCGATGATATGGTGAATTGTATTGCTCCCGGCTGAGGACAACACCTACATACTTACATCTGTCCAATAGTTTGTGATAAAATCAACTCTTTTCCCCTTAACTGTCGATATTTAGCCCTATGACTTTTCTGTTCTTTACTAAGTGATATCAGTCTTTATACCTTAACAACCATTCTTCATTAGACATGTACAGTACAAATATGTAAAGGGAACGGGCTTCAATAAGTTGCGCAAACGTTTGTACCAATACCATTATTAGTTGAAAGAATATTAAAATATTTGTTTATTGTCGGAATAAAGAGTTTGCCACTCTACATTGGTATTAAACCGAAAATAGCCCCTTATCCGAAACAGGAAATCATGTCATTGTCAGTTTACTTACAGTACTATGTCGTGCACCCTCCTCGATACTCCAGGGGTTACGCTCACTTTCGCTCTCTGCACCCATGGGATATGTCAGCAAAATTGAAGGCGCACGGCTAGCTATTTGATTGGTTTCAGGTAAAAATACTAACCAATCGATAGGCTGATAACTATCCTTTAAAGATTACAGAAGAGCGACACCCGGCTTTACAGCCAGTCAATTTTACCGTTATGCGACCGTAAGATTCTTTTGATGAACATCAAAGGATCAAACTAGTCTTCTTGTCTCATTCACAGGGTGGTTCACCTGTCGCCTTCGTTTTTGCTATGACCTATATTCAAGAGGTGCAGATAGCGAAAGTGACAGTGAGCGTTAGCCCTGGAGTATCGCGGATGGTCGTGAACACGTTAACGAGTAGAACTAAGAACGCACACCCAGTATAGTAAATACATGTAAAAAGTGGAATCGTTGAACAGAGGTCAGAAATCGCTATGGAGTGAACAAATGAAAAACAAATGAAAAACATTTTTCTAAATACAGTTACAATTAATGTACATTAAAAAAGTAACCTCTGTCGACGTCTGTTCAAACGCTGTAACAAAAGTCTATCTAATTAATGTGACTTAGGTATGAATCTAAGTGTTCTACAGCCTATTTCAGTTGTGTGATATAACGTCGTTAAATGTTGCAAAAGTCCTTTTTCGGACGACCCTGGTACTCGGTGTAATTGTACCTATCGAACACGTGCATCAATCGTCGCTGTGTGGTATGGAGCCAAGGAAACGACCAATGTACAACTTTGGTCATTCTAATTAAGGCTAAATATTTTATTTGGCTACTTTTATTTGTCTAACAAAGATAGGGCTAAAGCAAATAAGTGAACTGCGAATCAATTGGATTTAAAATATTTTTATTTTTACCAACATACAGATCTGTACATTGATTTTTCATAAATTTACAAACTTGTTTTTCATTGGAAAAATGCAATTAATTTGCATATATATTCTTTTATTATCTTACATGCGTTATTTTTTGTCCGTAGATTATGTTGTGTTTGCCATACACTTGTATAAAATGTACTTTAACACAAACTTCATCCGCCTTTATGCACTACAGTGATTAAAATATCGTGTAACGAACGGTTCTGTGTAGCGCTGGTTTGCTGAACTATCATAACTACAATTGTAAGAGATGATTTTCCTTATTTTTCTAAACTTCCCGTAGGGAAATCATTGCTTAATTAAGGATATTCCAAGCTCATGAATGTTTGTGAAACAGAGCCAGAGCTTGTAAACAGACCCTAAAGGCCATACGGAAAACCATTCTTCCGAATGGAGCTACGTGTCGTTCGGAATTGTTATTCAGCGTCATATTTTGAGGTGTAATGCAAAGTCCAAACAACCTCGCCTCAATCAGACGCTATTCATATGGTATTCATATACATAGAATATTTTAGCATATGTGTATAAAGCGTTTCACTACGTTCCTCATGTATTAATAAGAAATGGCTGCTCTGGAATCTCTCTATCTCAGAATGCATGCTGTGTGGAATATTAACAATAGCATCATGGTGTGATACTGGAAATTATATGCATTCAGAGTTGATAGCATTGTCCGTTTGCGCGTCATTCCATGTCTATTTCGGAAATGATGTTGAAACACGACACGGGTAATTGATAGATGAAATGTTTTTATCAGTAGATGATTTGACACTAAGTGCGAATGTATTAGAACGCGACAAGCTGTCGCCATGGAAACGGATAATAAAAGATGTCTGACATCACACATAAACGTGTTGTGCCTATTCACTTGCAGACTCTTGCAGCGTTTCGAAAGTAATGTTGTAAAATTACTTTCTTTTCGATATGACGCTGTACAGATTTTCGGTGCGTTTCTTAAAAGTACAGGATCTCCAACGCATAAACATTCTAATGTACGTTGGAATCTGTGCATATACATTTTAAAAATTACCCCAGATGTTTAATTAAAAATGTTGTTTGTTTTATAAAATCACATTTTCAGTGTTATACGTCGGGTCAAGGATTAGAGAAACAACAGTTACACTTCAATAAAAAATAATCATCTACACGGGTTATTAGCAAAACGAATCAAGGCATCGTCAGATGAAGTTGCTATAAAAAATGTTTCGACCGATTCCGTTGCAAGAACAACTCTTCAACCTACACAGGAACAAATTGGTAACATTATACAGTGGGAATAGACAGTAACTACCTTAATTATTTAAGTTTAATACTTACAGGAAAATATGTTGGTGTGGTCGAGATCTATCTGCAAAGGACCGGGCCACTTTTTGCACTACAAAGAATAATACATTTGATTGGTTAACATTCAGCTTTCATTTTTTGTTCTACGTGGCAACATATGCGTTGTTCATACTATCTTAGAATATCAATAGAATAAAACTCGTTTCGTTTACTGTAATACATAATATAAAAACTATTGCGAGCATAAGGACTTGTGCACGGATATAAGCTACGAAGCTAAATAAAAGAATATGAGGCCAGCGTATTTTGTACAGCTATACATGCCTGGAGCCTACCGGAGTTTTCTAACAAAATCAAAATGCAGCAGTGTTCCGTTTATGGCAGAGACTGGCTGTTTTAGCAAACCGCCGACACAGAAGTACCTCTTACAGAACGTAAATGTCAATTTTGTTTTGATCCTCAGAAACAGAGGTCCACTCTTAGGTTTTATATTCCCACGGCGGAAATACTCAAGGAATATAAAATCCTATTATTAAGCCTCGACTATATATATATATCTGCAGGTCTGATCAGATTATACATGTACTGATCACGTGACGAGGAAATAAACATCGTGTCCCCCTCCCGAGTTTTAGTTCCTCTGGTCACATTTACAGTATTCGGAACCTCTTCAGAGAAATGAGCAAGATACACCACACCTTAGTTCAGAATGAGTGAAGTGGACGACAACTGAGGTATAGACGCCTGATACTCTTCAGGGTTGTTATATTGTTCTATTAGTTAAACTAGGAAAACAAAATATTGTGTTTGCTAATTGAAAGGGGAATATGTGGATACACGAGCATAAGTAAGGAATTGATTCATGTATATTCTATGATCTAGACGTTGTTAAACTGCAAAACAAACAAATAAACTAACAAACAAACAAATAATCTAACAAACAACCAAATAATCTAACAAACAAACAAAAATAAAAGCAAAATAAGCAATAAGCATATTTAAAACACTCCATTTGATTAGCTAAGGGGTTCCGGTCGTCGATGATGAGCATTCTGGTATTTAATTGTAACTCTGGCGATTGCACAATGCGTTTCCTAGTTTGAAGATGCCATACAGCACCTACAGCCGAACCAAATGGCGGTAAATCACATTTTAGATAAAACTAGAATTACAAGAAAAAACTAAGATAGATATGCACAAGAGTAATAATTAGTACGTATCGAAAGCAACTGTTCACAGCAATTCTAAAACAAATTACACTTCCGATTCGATGAGAGCGTCACATTGAAGCGAGCAGTACTGCCGACTTGTGCAAGCTGTTATATATGTGTTTACAGTATTTGGAACCCTATACAGCTACGCTACGCAACTTCGTGACATATGCGGTCGGGTTCAGTCGCTCTCAGTACTAGTACAGCCATACTTTACTTTTCGTTGTAAAAAGGACAACGCTATAATGACACATTATGTTCCCTCAGATCTGTGCTGGTAGACTAGCAGCCGGATATTAACACATGCCAACCCCTGATCCGATCAGAAGGGCTTACGAGAAGAGAAAATTGTGGAATACGTATGTTTCTATTTTAAGAACAAATCAAAGACCGTCTTCTATGCAAGAGAAAATCATAATTTTTTTAAGTAATTGATTTCGTTCGGTGGATCCCTTCGTTTGCCAAGATAGTTTAGTCCGAAACAACGAATATTACGAATTAAATAGTTTAGTTCCTAAATACGAGATCTGGAACACATCCGGGTTATCGCGATGTGGATTAACTACATTATGATTTTTAACCGGATTGGTTGAAGATGTTTAAATGCCAAAAAAAATAAAATGTAAGAAATTACAGCTTTAAATAATGACAGACATGGAATGCTAACGTTTCAAAGAGTAACAAGAGATTTTGATATGCATGTACATTAAAACTTCGATATAATGCCCTTTGTTTTCTTTGCCACTTCGCTTACCGACAATAGATTCGAGGGTCTCATTTTTCTTATTACTCTTAATTACTACTTAATTTATTAATGCCTTAAATTTAAACAAAACAATATTTCTGTCTGTATTTTTGTCATTCTGTAAAACTGTTCTGTTTTTAGTAATGAAAAGGAACACAATTGGTTGTCTAGTGTAATCAAGATAGTTGGTTCGACACGAAATTACCACAGCTTAAGCAATTAACAAAACACTAATTAAGATAATTAACACCCCATATATCACGACGTAATTTTACATGTTTAAAACCCTCAATGACGTTTACATAGAGCCCTTTGGAAATTGATGATATCATCACTTCAATAACACCAACAAGGTTCCAACTTTGCAGTCCAGCAATTAAAACTATGAAACAAATCATAGTTTTAGCATAGACACGCTTTAATTAAAGCGTGCCGATAACTCAATTTTCGAAAAGTACAAAATCTTTAATTAAATTGCTGAACAGTTTATGACGTAAATATTTATAAAGACAATCATACTGCTTCAACGCCTTTGTGTGTTTTGCCGCTGTTGAATTTGCAAGTTCCCGGCAGAACCAATATTTGTTTAAGATCGCCACATTTCATGTTAAAGCATACTTGTCAAAGCCGGTATCTTTGTTTACTCCGACTTTTGAAGCATGTCATTGTCTAGGAATTACGCAATTTTAATAAATACAATTTAATTTGAAGTGGTTCTTTACTTCGTTCGAAATGTTTGCCATGTGATTCAAAACTCATTATTACAGTTTTAACCTGTTCGTTCTTGAAACTAAATATTCTAGCTATCACATTTTTAAAGAGAAATAAATCAACAAGAGAATACCAAAGTTTCAACAAAACCATAATTCGTACTCAAAATCGATAAAACTCGGGCAAAATATGAACAAAGGAAAAATGTAGACCATTGAAATAGAACAGAAATGATAAGCCCAGGTGTATCAGAAGGGTAAGCGTCTTCTGCTTCATCGACGATATACGATGACGCAGAAGACGCTTTCCCTTACGGATTACCTGGTCTTATTAGCCTTGTTTTTGTCAAGGGTCTGCATGTAAATCTAAGTGAACTTCAAGCAATATCACGTCCTTATATTGAGAACTCGGGTAGTGACAACAAAGTCAACAGGCACACTTGTGAGCATTATAAAGAAAACAATCGACCTTCATATCACACAAAAAAATACCTATTTCTCTTTGACATCATGATGACAACCATAAAACTTGTCCTTCGTCTTCACCAAACAAACTATTTTTAGTTTTAAATGTGGCATTCAAAAGCTTTTAACATTTCGATCGAGTTAAGTGTTTATTATTTCTTTCGAAGCTAAACTATTTAAAAAATACTTTCAAAGTGAAATATTCCAGCTTTCAACATTTTATGTGTTGGTATTCAATTGTTTCATTTGATGTTAAAGTATCCAACAATTTCAAACGAAAATAACTTGTCCAGCATTAAATGTGATGCGGTGTTTTGTCTGCAATTTGCATCATTGAATCGAGGTACCATCTGACACTGCTCATTAAAGAAAGTAAAATGCTAACGATTCCTGCGAACTATCAACATATTCATTTACATCTGTAAAATCTATAAACAACAGCGAAGTAACAGACAATTACCTACAGCAAACGTCTTTTAGCGAACAAAACAATTACTCGTGATGCTAGCACTACGCGTGATGGTAATGATAATACAGTATGTTTCTTCAAACAAGAAGCTCTTTTACATTTATATATGTCTACAGATCATCCGAGTTAATCTGTCTACTTAGTTCTGCGCTCAACTTTGAAAACCGTTTGTGAATATTTCAATACTGTACTAACAAAAGTACAATGGTATCCTACATGTAACCATTTGTACATCCATTTAAACAGCCATATGTTTCTAAATGTTCTTTAAGTAACTTTCTCCGGGTATTAAATTCCAAAATCCATTACTTGCGAAAAACAAGCAATATGCATTAACTCAAAACTCTCCGTAATCAATACCAGGTATGTGTAGTTTACGCAAGTGTCTCCGCAATAAATACAAGCGTTGTGCAGTATCTCCACAATCAATGGGCAGTCATCAGTCGCCACAGACGGCAGTCTGAATGCAGATTGGTCCCCGTGAGAAAAGAAAAGAATTATAGTACTTCATATATTACATGGTAATTGAATAAATTTGCGCTTACGGCAGCAATGGAATTAATTCTATATGGTCAGTGACTGTCGTCAAGACACATCGGAAACGCCATTAGCCTCCATACACTCAAGATTTCTCGGGGAAAAAGGTATCCCTTGTGGATAAACTTCTAGATCAACGTACCAGCTGTTTACAAGCACCTGATGTATACTCGCACGTGTCTTTTTTACATCGAGATTAATGGCGACAACACAAACCAGCATTGAGGCACGCTGTTGGGCGACGTTTTGAGCCCTTAAAAGATTACCAAATCCTGTGAGTCAAGTTCTTTGAATAAGGCATTGTACAATACATATACATGTATACAAGTCTGAGGTAGGCAATAGAGCCTACAACATACCACATATATATACGAAATTCAGATATATGGCATGAATCATGCCTCATTTGCTTTGTTTTTTTCTCTCTCTCAAATTGTATAGCTTATGGAAACACGTATAGATTATAGAATGTCTATGATTCAAGTATTCTAATATCAAAAAGTCTCGTTCTATTCTGGTTTGAAATTAAATAGTCCACATTCATGAAAAACGCAAAAGAATCAGTAAATGTGGTCAGAGATCAGAGATAAGACGGGCAAAAATTGTGACTCTATGTATACATAAGAATGGCACGTGACGTCTGCAATATATTGCTAGAAGCAGTAGTATAAGACAGTCCTCGTAAAATCATCTCTGTCACAAGAAAGCAATATACATTTCCAGCATCTCTTAGACTATATAGAGGCGATATGACGTCATCGATACATGAATTTTTCCTGAAGGCCATGCTGTTAAATAGTAGAAGTGTTTCGCTGCTATTAAATTCACGTAGCAGAATATGTACACGTACTTATCTTTACGATGTTAGACGATAAGAACTACATACATTGTAGCAAGAGTGTAACAATGTCATTAACAACAGTTCGTCTCTTGAAAGCATCCCTAAATTACAAAATGATCGAACCCAGAATTCTGTCATTTTCAGAGTCTCAAAAACTTGCTAAAAATAATTTCCTGTTGCAAAAATGTTCTCAGCCTGGGGAAGCTTAAATCATACATTTACTGATTTTTCAATTGAAATATTCTTTTAAAATCTGTGATTAAATTCTTTGTTTTGATTATTCACAAATAAAAAGAATATATAAAATAAATAATAAATAAACAAATGAAATTATTATACATGAAAAATGTACATCTTTTATTTGTATTTGATAAAAAAAACTAGGAGATAGAAATCGAAGCTTTTTGGGACAGTCTCTCGAAATTTTCACAATAAAAGGGAGGTAAATTAAACAATTTAAAAAAAATACACAGTTTTAAATCAAAAAGAATTTGAAATATTCAGTGAAATTACAATTAATAAAATTAATAAAATAACAATGCTCGAGGACCTCGGTTAATTTTTAACAAGCTTTTAGAATGAAAATTTCGACAAATGCATTCTGGGTAAACAAAAATAAATGTCAAAAAGAAAAGCATACAACTGTCATTGTATTTTGGGGCTGAAAATGATTAATTACCTTTTATCTTATAGTATTTGGTAAGATAAAATAATGAATGTTGATGCCACAGTGTGCTGAAGTACACATTTGAAAGACAACCATGCTGATGTCAAGTTATCATGATGAGGCAATTTAAGCCAGCGTTGAGTTACTCTCTTAACGTCGACGACAAGGCAGTCAAGCCAAAACGCGGCGGACGATAATGGACCCTTCACCAAGAACTTCAGGTGCCATTAGATAGTGTAAAACAGACTCAACAAACATCTCTAGGACATGTTGAAGTAACAACCATTGTTTTGCGTTTTTTTACTTGTTATAAGGAGCTTGTGATTGCTTTCTATAGCTGCACAAGATGTCGTGCGGAGAGAGAGAGAGTGTGTATTTTGTCGGAATACGTGTATTACATTGCAGATGCACAACGACACACGAGTCGATGACGTCATTAGTGCATAGCCTTCTCATAGCCCGGTGGTTGCAGACGCCTCAAGCTCTATAACTAAAATTTCCAATCTCGAATAATTCAAAATTATTGAAACTTGATCATGATGACTGAATGCGTTAGTGTTTTAAAAGTAAAAAGACAAAAGACAAGTTCAACATTTAAGTTAACTGCTCTGAAGAAGTAAATGGGTCCTTAGCATTGGTACGGCGCATTTGCAACTGGACCGTACTGATATAGTTTAAGGAAAACAAACGTAACGTGAGTTAACTGTACCACTATCTGTGCAACATCCGGGTTCTGACCATTATATCGCGACAAGAGCGCCTGTACGCTGGTAATCGTGGAAAAGAGAATTTCATTCGAAGCTAATTTTAAAAAATGATATGTTTCCCTCTAGAAATAATTTACACCGGTTTCCAAATTTTAAAACGAATATTTGCGAATGCAACGTCATATATGTAGAGTACAGATTCACCACACGTAACTCAAGTACACAAGTAAACAAGTACACAAGTAAACAAGTAAACAAGTACACATGTAAACATGTTAACAAAACTATCGTGAGACCAGACGAAGGATATTAACTGTCTGCTAGGTTTGATCCCTCTACGAGAAAAAAGTAAGCTTTAATTAATCAAACTCGCCAGCGTTAACGGCATTTGTTTGTTTGTTTAGAAGGGTTGTTACAGCCTCGGTACAGTCAAGGTCGTATGTAAACAGCGTGTAGTGATTAGAATATGAGGCTATCCGGTACAAAATATTACAAACACAATTCCTAAAATAAGTTCTGTTATTGGCAAAATGTGCACTTGATTTCAAGTTAGTAAGTGCAACATTAACTTGTATGCATGTGTTTCATTTACCTTCACGTTGCAGATAAAACTCATCAAAGGATTAATAGAGCCTATTAATGTAGTTTATGGCACGTTGGTATTTATATACACCCGCGAAAATCACCACGGCAGGCGCAATTTAAGCGTATTCCGTCTTTGCGTATAGCAGAATGATCTGCTCTTGTGAGCAGGTATTGATTGTTACGTCATTGGTTTGTGTGAGAAAATTACGTCGTTTTCTCAAAAATTGATGACGTAACTCTCACAAACCAATGACGTAACAATCAATACCTGCTCAAAAGAGAAGATAACTCTGCAATGCGCAAAGACGGAATAGGGAATGTTGTACATGTAAATGTACCTATCAGTTGTAATATGTTTAGTAAAACTCTTTAAACATTTTATATTATGTGTTGGAATGTGGATATTGGAGTCGTCGAGGTTCCATACAATGTATATGCCCATCTGTTGGTGATATGGTCCTTTTATACATTTTGAGCATTTATTGCAGTATGAACAATGTTTATTCAAATATTTACGTCCACAACAGCAAACAAATCTAAATTATCTTTCGGGGTTTTAATTTATTCTTTTTTGGTTTATGATACATGTACATATTTAACATACTCTTTAACCTTATCATGTCATGCTTTCGATTGTAAGCATTTCTTGCGTTCATTGTTTTTTTATTTGACGTCACGACATCATGACGGAAATACCCGAACAGTTTCTGATCAGGAACCATTCCAACGTAATACTGCTTTGCTTTGTACACTGATCGCAGAAAGTGATGACGTTCCACGACCTAAAATTATAATCCTTTTGTCAGATAATGACGTTTTCGGAATAAAAGCGCGTGTGATGTTTCTTTTCCTATACTTTGTCTTTTCCTACGTACTGAAAAACGGAAATGAACCTGTGGAATGGTCGGTGTTTGCTTGGGATTTGATGGATATTAAAGGCTCATTTCTATTACGTAATCGCATCACAGAAAATCTTCTGGGAAATATGGCGTGTCTAATGGAAATATATAATGGTAGGATACACGTGAAATGTCCTAGTGTGTTTGCATAACGATCCGTTCATGGAGATTTCGAGATTTGAATCAGAGCTTACTCAGTCGATGTGACACGGAACATTACGTCTGGCGATGGTCACTTATGTCACGTGATTGTGTTAACGATTCAAATCAACATGGCATTTCCGTATAAGATAAAAATTTACAATATTAGAAAAAAAGGTCCCATAGCAATACAAAAACAAGAGCAAAAAATGTCGCTTAGTCCATTTCCGACTTCGTTATCGTAGGTGATTGAGGTGTCTGTTGAAATTACCATGACAATTTGCAAGCCATATCATATTGGGAATTGTAACTAACGACCAAACACTAACGTACTCCCAACTGATTCGATATGCTTAAAGCACGCATGCGTAATTCTTGTTTTTGTACACGTGCTCGAATTGGCAGATAGCTCATGGAATTTGTGGAGGTTTTGGAAGGCCATTATTTACAGCTATTAATCTCTATTTATTTTGCTATGGCTGCCCTGGAAGTACGCACGATGCATCATCAAAATACCCTATGCTCAATAGTCATAGAACGTCATTTGCTTTCTTGTACATGTACCATCTCCGTCCTCTTGTGCCGATAATTTCCTCGCACCCTTTTCCGATCCACGTCGTAAATTATCACCCACCCGCAAAATTCATGTTTTGTACCATGTTTCCAAGCGCGCTAACTATGCAGACAGGGACCTGTGAACGGAGACATGAGCTGTATTTGATACATTTGCCAGATGTTAGACACTGGCGGGGGCGGATAAGGTTTACCATAGGACAACCTTAACCTCATGAGGATTGTACATTAAACATTCATAAAACCCATGGGTTTTTCGTTTAATTATAAGGTCTTCCACATTAAAACAAGGTCTTACAACACACACATGTAGTGTCTTAATTGTCAGGTCCCTGTGTTTGATGCCATACCACAATACTCATACATGTATTTGGGTGAGTACAAAGTTTGAAACAATATTCAATGTTAATCAAACATTTTACTAAAACGAGACAACATTGCCCACATGAGAGGAGCGGAGCGTGTACTGTTCCTGGTCTTTATTATAATCCCGTGCTTAACAAGTCAATCCGAATTAACCACCATCGACATGTTAACTGCTCGTACCATTCATATTTTCATGATGAATGTCAAATAGACATTTAAAAATCAACATGTAGCGCACTACATAGGGATTGTCCGTTTCATGTTGGCATTTGCATTGATTAAAGATACAAATTAAAAGTATTCCAATATCCAAATTGACCGAAAAGACGAATTTATCTGTAAATATTACTGTCTTTACTGACACATTGCTGAAACCGGCTTAAAGATGTCGTTAAGACAGGTTTCATTTCACAAAGAGCTCTTATCGGGGACGGAGAGGATCGGAATGCTTTCCGTGTTCCTGATTGTTATACTGGGAACTAATTTGTGAAATAATCCATCGTGATTTACACGATCGACAGGGTCGATATTCCAGTTAACGTCCTGTTTGGTTTCCGTTTACAGCATGGCTCCTCCCGGCTCCATCTCCTAATCCGTTTCGGTCTTCGACAGAAAGAAGATTTTGTAAAACTAGCAAATGATTAATCTTAGTGCTATTTTAGGGATGAACGTGTACCTTGTTCTGAGACGTGTATTTCTGTCTTGAAATCAAACAAATAGTAGGAAAAGAAAGGAAGCTGACCGAATAAAATTCATATCACTCGAAATTAACGTAAAATAGAGAACATTGTATTTAATCACGCGCTGCGCGAACGTGCAAAAACGTCTTACTTGTGGATTATATGCGCTTTCCGTTTCCTCTGTCGGTAATATACAAAACGCAATTCAACGCATACTCTTTTACTCAACAGCGTGTCATAGATTCTGTTTATTTTATTTTGAATATGCATTTCTAACGGTATAAACAAAACGAATGTGTTCAAACAGTGAAAGTTCTAAGTATTTCCTGTATCCTCGTCTGGTCAACCCTCTTCTATGAAGAGATGAACATAATATTTGGAGTGTTTTATTTATAAGTCATATTGTTTTTGTTTTTTTTAAATCTGTATGTATTAATTGAACCATCGGTGATTGGCTTGAATTCAGACTAATATACTTCTTTGGCGAAACCATTACGTCCACATGTACATCTAGTATAATTGTTTCGTTTGAGTTTTCCTTATATATTTAAAGTGTTGATTTTATAGATGCAGTTTAACCTATTTCTATTATCAAAATAATGATAATAATAAATCTTAAAAATTATGTGATATATTGAACCTTTATAATTTTAGAAAAATTATTCTGTCTACATGCTAATATAAATTATAAAATTCTAGCATACACGAACCTCATTAAACATAATTAGTGTTATATACATACGTTTTATAGATACTAACCTTTGACTTTTGTGTAATCCAATTTTATCCATATATTCGTAACACGAGGAGCTGGACATAGGCGCCTCAATGTCACTGACCATTAATGGAAGGATATATCTTAAAGCTAATGTGATGTACAGGACAAAAGAGGCATCGCCTTATTTCACACTTCTAAGTATATCCTTTACACACTTCGTCTCCTGGCAGACATAGATCGCTCCGGCTCTTTATCTCCCCCCTACGGTGGACCCGATCTTGTGATAGATTCGGCAGCTTACACGCAAGGAAGTAATGAAAATTAAATACAGATGTGGTTGACCTTTACAGATGCTGCAGGGATACACAAAATACGCGGTTAGATTAAAACACGAGGACCCCCTCATATAAATATAATATACATCGAAATCATGCATGAACAATCTCTGCCATGCCTATACCCTGTACAGATTATATACGTTAGTAACACAACGTGATGCATTTTGAAATCAAACGTTAATTTTTTGTATCATCAATATATACATTTTATGTTTTTTTCAGATTAAATACTTCAAATAATGTATTTTTTTAATCTTACCTGATGGTTCAGAATACAATTATAATCCTACAAATATAATTATTTTGAGGGGTTCCAATCAACTTTATCTCGAGAGGATAGGACAAGTATTATATTTAATCTATGAAAAGGCAGGTTTTGCTCTCTCTAGTCGGTACTCATGTACTAAACTTCATAAGTTGGGTTTTGATGTTAGATATATTTAGCGTTGCTTCGGATCCGCAGAGTCTCCGTGACATTTGTGCCGTTTTGATAGTTTACGGTGGCTTATCGGTGCCATTGCGGCCTTTTGCTTGGAAAGGGCGATACATTCTAGACTAAAGCGAGCCAACATGATTTGATACGTTATTTAATCTCGTCTGTTCATCTTTACGTGAAAGGGTGAGCATAGCAGATTTAAGAAGGCTTAACCCATTTTTTGTCGGGGTAAAAGTACGAGTGGAGAAAATAGCACAAAACAGCCACCTGACAAGACCTGACATACACTATAGTCGCTTGTTAATGGCGTGTCCGGCAGAACTTTCTTTTGAAATCAGTTTCGACTACATAAATACACAAAAACTAAGCTTGCTGTATATTATGAAATCACACGTTGATGGGCAAACTTAAATAAATGTACATTGTATAACATTAATATCTATTTAAACATGTATTTATTTGTTTACTTGGCGTTCATTTTTTCAAATTTAATTCCTCTTGGATACGTGGTATGAAGAACAATAGCTAATTTAAGCTGTACAAACTGTTATAGAGAAGAAATAAACATACAAACAGTGTAACTGGTTTGCATTTCGTTTTGTTTCAAAACCAGCTTATTTACCTGAATTTCCATTCTTGACTTATCAAAAGTATCATAATGGCAATTCAATTCATCAACCCATGAACCCACGGCAAAACTAGAGTTAAATGTATATGCTATATTTCTGTAACATATATCTCCTTTGGCAGCCTTGTAAACGGGAAATATGTTTTATGACTGGTATTTACTATATCATAGTTCAAGTTATACACAATAATGAATACATTGGTAACGTCCTTTGTGTTACCATAAATAAGTAAAATTTTATAAAACAACCATTGGGGAGATAACTCTAACACAGTTGTGATTTATATTGTATACTAAGGCAGCACACAGCTTCAACTGAGTTCATGTTATACCACAACGAAATAAAACAAGGCACAAAGACTTAGAAAGTATATCAACTTGTAAAAAACAACAATTAAAAAAAACATCAATACAATTTTCTATACGCAATGTAAAGGGTACACCAATGTACCACTGTCACTTTTTTGAAATATTCGTTTGAGGCAAAAGAAACATTTTATAAAAACCATATGTTGCCATGTATTTGACAGAATTGTAGTTGTTTGTAATTTGAATGTTTGAAAATAGATAAAATACAAAAAAATGAAATAAAAAAAAATGTTGGAGTCGAACTCAGATCCTTTCAAAGCCTTCGCTTTACAAATGTTGCCGCACGGGATTTACACAAGAACAGCATGGGAATAAGTGTCCAATGTATGGGCTAAAAAGCATACACATGAACAAAATCATTAAAGGGAAAGTAACAATAAGTCGGCCTAAAAAACTTTTCTATGCGCTTCATTATCTATATAAAAGGGAGAATACTCCAAGGCCAAAAACACTGGATGGAACTCTTTTTCGCGATTTAAACTGATGCAGTGGTACTATTTACCTTGAAACAGAAGTTTAAGAACCACTTTAAAGCTAAAACCATGTTTCGCTGTTTTTCCACATGAATTGATAGTCTATGTACTTAGACGCAAGCATTGTAATTGGTCATTTATCTTAATTTTACTTAATCGGTTGTTTCGGTAATTCCCTGGCTAGATAATTACATCAAGGTATTTGTGTCGAGAGAAACGGCTAATTGAGGGGAGAGTCAAGTTGTGTGTTCGTTTAGTATACATTACTCTTATTTACAGCACAATTCTAACGCTCCCATTCAGTGGAAGAGGCACTGGTGTGTCACCAAAACCAAATGTTATATACACAGAGGTTCATAGTAGATATGTATGTGAACATTGAAAAAGTGCAGTTCAAAACGTACATAACATTGACAATTTAAAGTTATTGGTAAAAGAGTTATAAATAAATGTTTCCTAATATATGCGGCATTGAATTAGTATCTTATCGTAATTGCAAACGATAGTGTTGGAAGAGCATTACGTCGGCTTAATGTTTGCTTTTTACGTTGGTCACGGCAGGAGAAGAAGCGTCAAGGATACACTGATTACATTTTACTTTTAGGCGAACTTGCAGTGTTAATACTTAATCATGTACATATGTTTTTAAAGTGATTTCAGCGGAAATGTATCCTTATCCAAAGCATGCTTGTCCCCAATAATAATGAACATGTAAAATACAAGAAACTTCACCGAGTCAATTCACAAGAACAAAATCAGCAGTCGAATTCGATACGAAAAGGAACCCCTACAATCGAGGAGACAAACAAAACAAAAGGCAAAACATCATCAAATTACACAAAACACCAGAAGAGAGAGATATAGAAAGAAAACATGGGGACTCCCGTTTTTATAACCCAGTATTTACTGGGACAAAGTGAGGAACTACAGGTGCACTATGGCAAACTGTCAGGGCCCGAACCATGCAGTCCTGTGGCCAAATTCATTCAGAATTTTTTGATTTAAGCATATTTTATTGCCTTTTTTACATAGCAATGGAATTAGGCACACGTTTTACAACTTATGTCAAGCCCTTTCCCTGTACAATAACATTCAGAGACTGCGAATGACCGTTTGTACACTTGTACTTGACACCGACTATCAGAGCTCTTACTCTGAAAACGTGAGGAGTAATCACGGCCAAAATTCAAACCCGGTGCCCTTTTTATTGGGAAAAATGCTTTATGGATTCAATTGATACTTCACGGAGATGAAACAATGGAAAAGAATACAGTTGTTTTCTGAAATAGGTTAAGTAGTCAAACAAATCTGGAGCTGAAACTCGACAAGAAACGTATGCCCTTAACAGCATCGCCAAGCATTGGAAAGACGACTTATAGAAAACACCATTGGTCTCCGATGGGCAGTAAACAGCGCCATAAAGCAAGCAGGTGCCCTTCTGATAGCAATTAACGCAGACAGTGAACAAATTTACAGATGCTCTTCAAACTTTGATCCTAATTTAAATTCTTCTTCGTCGAGAAGCTGCGGTCGTGATGGTGTAATTCTGGCAGCGCTATGACGCTTGTGATAGTAAAAGCGAAGGTCAAACCTCACGCTGGCGCCCAAATTATGAATCAAACTGTTCTTTATGTCCCGCTAATATTGGAATTCTGTCTCTGTTTCCTTTTCTTGCCATAGATTGCTTTGGAATGTTTTTCTTACAAGTATTTCTCGACTACGGTTATATTGTTCTCGAAGTCGAATTTGGTTTCAATTACATTGAAATGCTATTATTCTCATTTTATGAATTTTATTTTTCGCGAAGTCGAAATTTCGCAACTATTGAATGCGTACGTTGGTTTCTCGTGTTGTTTTTATTTTTCATCACCTTTAGATTGCTATATATAAAAAATTGAATGTATCATAATTATGTCCCATTAATTTTGTAAAATATCCCCATGGTGACTATACCGTCAACATCACGAGTGTAAGGCTTTTACTCTTATATTATCATTGTACCCTGCCAAGACAATTACGTAAACGATGAAAGAAACAAGTAAAAATGTTTAAAAAATTTGGTTGACATTCTGCATATTTCAATCTTAACTTAAATAATCAGAAAAAACAACATTTTTGATATGTGAAGAGAACTATCAATTGTGTATATTTTTCTCCCAAATTTACTCGATGTTCATTTATGGATTATTTATCGATAGATATATAAATAAATATTTTGAACTTTCTGTCAACTCTAGCGTATAGGTAGTTATCGATCGTTTAAGAACGCCGGAAATATTTTGACCCTTGCCTTAGTGTTAATAATAGACTGCCCGGACCCACACACGCCAATAGCACAGAGTCGTCTGTCTCCGAACGTATTCATTTACAGCAATTTCCACTTGACCCACTTGACCGACACTCTTGCAAATGTAATAAGCGGAGAAAGGTCCTCTGGCCGGAGGAGAAATCATCGGCCCAAAATACGACTCAGTGGTCTGTTGGTATTTTCTTTGAACGAATCATTCTTATTGATGGAGTGGGTATCTAGGCTAATATACGATGTAGTGATGGACAGGAGCCTGCAGATCGTTACTAGCTTTTACATATTGCGGAAGCAATATTTTTACGAAATGTTTTGTCAACCGGTTATAAATCAATGGCAGTTCAAGCAGAATAACAGACTAAAATCATCAGGACTTGTACATTCGTCTCTATGAAGGGATATGAAGAAATGGAGGACCAAAGTTCATGATATTTGGCCAGTAGGTACCTGGGACGGAGTGCTATAAAATTTCATCATTAAATATACATTTGTAAGACGTCTCAATGGAGATCGAAATATCACAATAGATTACGCCCGTTACAAATGATGTTTATTTCAGGCGTTAGAGTAGGCTACGGCCGCTACAGATGAGGTTAACTTCAGACGTAAGAGTAGGCTACGACCGCTACAGATGAGGTTTACTTCAGAGGTAAGAGTAGGCTACGGTCGCTACAGAAGAAGTTTAGTCAGACGTCAGAGTGAGGTTACGGTCGCTACAGAGGAGGTTTACTTAAGACGTACGATTGAGGCTACGGTCTCTACAGATGTAAGAGTAGACTTCAGACGTAAGACGTAAGAGTAGGCTACAGTCGCTACATATGAGGTTTACTTTAAACTTAAGAGTGGAAAGAAAATGGAAAATATGATAGGAAAAAAATCCAAATTACTACAGTGGAACAAATTTTCGATTTACATTAAAAAATGTTAAAGTAAATATATTGCCTCTTTAAAATCTCATCACGCCAATTAAGAATTGAACAATTCAAATACCAAGATGCAGTTAAGAACATATAATATTTGTAAAAGTATGCCGTGATAATTATCAGTGATATAAATAATATAATAATTGCCGAAATATAGGGCAGATGGGTATACGTAAAACCTGAGGACTGTGTCTTACGCGATAATTTATCGGTTAATTCGAGATGATGAACTCGCCATGGACTCGTATTTTCCGCCCGAGAGTTAATAATTAATTCTTGTATACGGGTCGGTACGCAATTAAAATCAGACGATATTTTCATCTAGGAGGAAACATACACACGTGACCTTCTTTAAAGTCATTTAATTTATTCATTCATCGTCTTCATATTTTCAAGTTTAATCGTCCAAGCAGTCTGTTCGAACGTTTAAAATGACAACAGTCCCTGTCAGATTTCGTAAACTTTTTTCTTTCACTGATTTTTTAAGTTCCTATTGTGCATCTCTCGCCACCCGCCATAATTTGATGTATGTGGATTTGAATATGTACATATATTTACATTTCCGCTGCAAGTTCGATTCCTCCATAAACATTACCATAAGAAATTTCGTTCATAGGACCCTGAACGCAACTGGATCAGTGTAATTTTGTATTTTCTCCTCTCGCCTCGATTAATATGAAACAACCGTTAAAAGCAAACATTTCGGTGAAGTTAGGCTGTTTCAGGAATCTCGTCTGGCTGACGACACAGATACTTCAATATCGGAAATATAGGGGAATATCTTTGTTTAGGTTTACAATAACTTAAAATTTAGAATGTAAATATACGGATGAAATGGTATTTTTGTCAATGCTCGTACCGGTATGAACGCAAATCGGTTACCTAATATTTACCATGAAGCTATGTACACCCTAACTATATGCATACTACAATGTAGTACCAGTTTGAAAAGGACAAGAATATGGCTATCACTATAAGGTATGTTCCCAGTAATGAAAAATATACACTGGATAAACAAAGCCGCGATCCTTTACACTTCTCCCTTGAAAGCAATTATTTTGAATCAATCAAACACGAAAGCCCGTATGCATTTTTGATTAAAAGTGGCATTAATTGGTTTAAAACAGTAATACGCACACACTTATGATTGACAACTCCAATTGAGCGCTAGACTAACTCCCCCCGGAGTACGCGTTAAACCTGAATGCCAGGATCGATTGCAGTGTTTGTAAATATGCAATGATATACGTGATTATAAATGACAGAAGAAATCACCCATGGACCTCGCCGGTATTCAATCGACAAAATTGATATCAGACTGGTATGTTTATTCAGTGCTACCAAACTATTGTTACGACTGAGGAGGATGCAAGCCATTTTATTGTGACATGGGGAAATTGAGGGAGCACTCATTGTAAAATTGTATAATAGACGTTTTACAACCGCTTTGTGGGATTGTAGAACAAGAGGCATTATGCTATCCTATCAATGTTATTGCTGCACAGCGGTATTAAATAAGTGAATCACGGAGACAATTATGGATGTACTTTGAGGAACACAAAACATATTACTATCCTAATATAAATTGCTATTATTATTAATGAAAGTCGGGTTTTCATAATAACAGAAGCCATTACATTATACCGGCAATAATACACCGCCCGTTTCCTGCATGTTTGGCTGTATACGTTTTTGCTTGATATTAGAGGCGCAACCAACAAACCTCATTCAATACTTCGTCATGCTTTTAATGAGGGTATCCTTGGGGAGTTTTGTCACTTTTGTGATAAACATAAAAACACGACCGATGTCCACATTCTTAAAATGTACACAAATAAAAAGACTTATTATAATTAAGACAGTAAAATCAACTAATGATTTTCTTGATTCGTTTTAATACATAAAACAAATGCATTTATATCGAGGATAAGCATCCACAACGATTACTAGCTCAAGAAGTATGAAAACGACGAATACTGAAAGAGGTATAAACAACGACGATTATTGAAAGAAAGTAAACAACTACGAAAATATCAAGAAGAATAAATAACGTCTTATATTGAAAGAAGTATAAAAAACGACGAATACTGAAAAAAAGAAGAATAATCAAGGATGAATATCGGAAGAGGCAATGCTTATGACAAATTTCTCAAGCTAACACAACGACGAAACGATGTTTTGAGATGTACAAACACAATATGTATCAGTAACAAAGAACTGAAACATACTTCATGAATGATTTTTTTACAACTGGCAGTAGTCAATTATTCTTTTAAAATGCCTTCCCTCTCAGTATGTAGGGTCGTGAGTGCTTCTCACTGACGTCAAATGTCACTCAGATATGCAGACTGTTAGACTTTGTCAGTTTCAATGAGCCCGAGACCAACGATAATCGTCCGTGAACATTATAGGCGATAACCTGAGCTGGTGCATGTCAATTGCACACGTGTTTTTCGCGTGAATGACAGCCTGGAATTGTAAATCACGTTCCACGATCCAGGTAGTTCGACACGTGCCGAGGGACCACTTTTTTCGCAAAGCATTGTTAGCTTGTATTTACAGCAATGTAAAACTACACATCAAATGTTTTCCTAAATGTTAGAGCAACAGGATGTTGACATCGTCAGCTGGTGTGAACAAATACGACTACATCTTAATGCGTGCAAAATATTTGCAACTTGTTTTCTTTATTGATTTTGATAGCAAATCCATTGTTATGCAGCCCAACACGATGTTTTGTTTACACATATTATATTCTTGAATTCCATCTTACCGCGTGAGTGTATGCGATCCATTACACTTTGGCAGATCGCCAGTTTAAATGACCACTTGTTCAAAACAGCTTCATCTAGATTGAACCCATCTTATCCATAGAAAACTCGTGAATATTCAAATGACATTCGTGTGGTCACTTGGGGCGTTGAGGATGCATGGTATGATAATAATCGTAGGAAAGACGAGAGAACAAGAGGTCATCGAATGTTTAAAACTGATTTATATGCGTATACCTACATGTACGATGTATACCGACATGCTGCTTGCTGCAGAGGAGAAGTAAGCAATGACATGCAAGAGCAAACTTCACTTCCCTCGGATGTTGTCTAGAACTGGACTTACAGGAGTTGATTATTTATTCACGCGCTGATTTGTGCAGAGGGCTACTTAAGTGACCAATCAAACCGTCGCAAACCTCGATCAGTCTACACGCGATTTGCACGTTATGGAGAAACGTCCGAGTCTCAAGGTTGGCATTTGTCGTTTCCATTACCATTGCAGAGCTGTTAGAACAAACCACCTTGGTTTTTTATTGATTGATTGATTATAACATTTCAGCCAATTTAGGAAACAGCAACACTAGGAACAAAGGAGGAACATGAACATCCAAAAATCGGTTATACAAAACTAGAGCATCCGATAGGAAGTATAAATTCATGTCAAATACAAAATTTATGTCAGTATTTAACGATGTACATGTTGATATGATTAACTATACGACAGCCAATAAAATATCTTAGTTGGAAATAATGTCAAGAGGAGAACCGTAAAATATCTCTGCGTAGATTACTTCATCTCCGGTCGAAAACCATGGTTAAATATTTCATTTGTCAACATAATAAAAGAAAATCAATGAACAATTCAGATACAGAAATTAAAATAGTTCGATACGATGAGAACGTTCCGTTAAATTACCAGGTGTGGCGCTTTATTGTATAATACAGCTGTAGAATGCCATGTTCATGTTTGCTTTTTTCATTGGTGGGATTTTAATAAAACTAACATGTAATTGATGTTTTTCATTGTTATTTGTATATACATTTGCCCCACCCCTGCAGGTGGGGGATCGGAAAAGAATACACCTGCTGTTACCCACAGCATGTATCGTAGGAGGCGACTAATGTTGGAACCCCCTGCAGAATCGGGGATTTGCTTTTGTGTCCTCTGTTTGGGGACACAAAAGCGACCAAAATAAATTTGCTACGCCCATTGCAATATTTAGGATCTTTATCGTTCTTTCTACTTCTAACTACATTTTTGCCCTAGCGCTCTGCTTGGCAACACCTCATTTTTGGCTTGAGTGTTGAGCGTTCGCCCAGGTGAGGAAGGCAATGGGTTCTGTCCCCATGCCAGAACATACCAAAGTCCTTAAAAATGGTAGTTGTTATTGCCTGCTTAACGTTCAACATTAAAGGGAATGGTAACAACTGGTTCACCCGTTGTCAGTAAAATGTGACCGGACGGAATAATGTGCTTGGTGCCTTCAGCATGGCTTTTCAGTGAGCACTATAAAGTCGGCATCAGATCCGCGCTATCACAAGGAGGCAAGCACACCACCATACCATGTCTCCAGCATACACACACGCAAGCACGCATACACTACACACATGGAGGCACGTCCTTAAATGACATTAGCTGTAAATAGGACGTGAAACAAAATTAAACCAAACCAAACCGAACTACATACATTTGTATATGTAATACTAACGGTGATACAGCCCAAAATCGACATTGGCTATATATGTCCTTACAACAGCTAATGAAGACTAGTGCCTCGTGAGACACACCCCAAAATCGACATTGGCTATATATGTCCTTACAACAGCTAATAAAGACTAGTGCCTCGTGAGACACAGCCGGATAGAAATAGTTTGTAGAAGAGACAAGAACAAAGACAGATATTCCAAGTGCTGCAAATTGGCAGCAGATCAGTTTTGGTTTCTCCAATGTCCCCTTAGCAGAAGACAGAAAAAACCCACAGTCTGCAGGGCCCCACATAAGTCGCCTCTCATGACAAACGATGTGATACAGCAGGCCTGTTATTTCCCCGACAATGTGTACAGTGTCTCTCAACATAAATATGACATTAAGGACACGGATGATATAGGTTCATGGTAATCTGCCAATTTAAAGGCGAACTATTTGTTTGCGAAAAAAACAACTTCCTAGGATTTGCATATTTTGCTATTTTCTTCCTAGAAAAATGGAGGGTCACTGACCGTTATTCCCGGCAAAACAGGAAGTTGAACACGGTGGCCTTGACCCTGTCGTCGATGTTGTTGTTTTGAAGGGATTCCTATTTGTTTGTCTGTTCAACGTTAAATTTTTCAAAACAGCGAAATTCGTGCCATCTCCACGAAAGATCGCTATCTGGACAGGGGAGGTTGACGAGTCACGCCGTCTCGCCATACCTACAATGGGCTAATCAGAGGCGCCTGGGGAGATACCGCTGAAAGGACAGGATCGTTATATAAGAGAGAACACGAAGAGAACCAGAGTGTTACAACGTGGACTGCAGATCGATATTTGTCTCCTCAGTGTCCTTGATTGAGACAGAAAAGAAAACAAATCTCGATTTTGTGAGGGTCCACCATAGGTCGTCTTTAAAGCCCTCAGGTGATGTGTTATTAAAGCCCTTTTTTCTGTTGTCGGCCGACCTGCCATTACGACAAGGTCGTTAAATATATAATGTGTTATCAAATATTGACCATCCCCGGTGTTTACAGACACCAGACACATGTATCGCGGTGAAAGTGGCAACAGGCTTGCCAACCAATTACTGTGTATATACGTTTAGATACAGTTAATGTGATAAGTAATGTAAGTCTATCCTCTGATCAGGGTTCAGTGATGTAAGGTCTAATTAACTTAACGTCAACTTATATATACTGTATAACACGACATGTTTGTGGGTACTTTCCTTCGTGGTTTGTAACCATTCAGATCGTTTCGTGGTACAAACGTTCGTAGATATCCTATATAAACAAACAATAGACACGTATATCATCCAAATTCGTTTGTATTTATTTTCGTGGTTCCATAGTAACCATGAAAACCACGAATGTTTACACACAACGAACATTTCATGATATACTATATGACAAAAGAAAAAAGGTGTATTTTCGAAAGATTGGAATTCAAAACTAAAATAGCAAGCGTGCATTCTTAGACATCCGAAGACAAGAAGCATGGATACATTTCTATATACAAATATGAAGATTTTTTCCCAGAATGCCTCATTACACAAATCAGTCTATTGAAAAAATACATAACAAGGAATTTTGTTTGATAAAGATTATGATATACAGTGTTGTTTTGTTGGTCGGTTGAAAATGTTTTGAAAATTCTGTTTAATTTATCATTTAATTAATAAAGCTTGATTAGAGGACCAAAGCCTTATTACTTCAGTAAGTAGTTAACTCAAATTTGTTGTAAATTATTGAAAGAATTTTAATTGAGGTAAACATGCATTTAAATATGTAGTCTTCAGTTTAATTGTAAGTGTACATTTTCTGAGAAAATATTTTATTACATAATATGTATATTAAAATTGATATAGATATGAAAATATTAAGTAGTTTTCCTTAAGGATACATACAAACGTAAAGAATTTGAATTATTTCTTGCATATATTGAAATGGGAAAATGTAATTGTACTGGCTATGAATAACGCCAGGCTCTTTCTTTATTATAATTGTCTACAAAATTTCTTATATGGGTTGTCTCCCTTTTATTTTGTTTTAAGGTTCAATGTCGAAGGAATAAGGAGGAAAGGCCATACATAACATGAAAACAAATCACTCAACTTTCCCTTTTACAATATACGAATATGCATATGATTCTAATAAAAAAAAAATGAAAAGATTCTGTCGAAAAACTGTGACAATTTACAATGACAGATTGCTTAAACGGACAGAGTGCTAATATAATAGCGAGAGTATAACAGATACAGTTCGTTGTTTTGTAGGGTGGAGCAACTCATTTGGAAAATGAGATATGGGTAATAGTTATCGTAGCATACATCCTTAAGTTAAACAGACTTTGATAACCAAGCTCAGATTATTGAAGCGTTAGCTATTATCTATAATTACACATCTTGCAGCCATATACCAGTTAGTCGATTAGTACAGGGTGTACACCAATCATGTGATCCATTTATCTAACGGAAAGTTAATGGATGACATGGCTGCAAACATGGTGAAGAGATAGAATGGACAGGTCTGTTTATTATACTGCGGATTAGCCTATTTTTCGCGAGTGATCTTGTTTTCACGAACGCACGCCAGATCGTGAATGTTTGATGTGTAACATGTATTACGTTAACAAGCGCACTCGTTTAAGGATGACATGGACGTGCATTGCTGTGTATTGTAAATTAACTGTTTATCTCTTTGTATCCTCCCAGAATGAAGTTTGGTTGTACATATTTAAAACAGGATTTTTATCCACAAATACATTTAAGTTACTGTAGATCACCAATATTTCGCGACATCTTCACGTATGTTCTTCGCACACAATTAAAAACAAGGGATATATATCCATTTTTTCCATTCATGGATTTAAAATCTCGTAAAAACATTGTTTTTTATGTATTTACAGTAACCTTTACTTAATTTCGTCTTGGATACAACTGTAGCACAGTTGGTCCAGGGCACTTTCGTTGCCCAGGTATCTCAGTCAATTAGAGCGATAGTATAACAACCTGAAGTCAAGGGTTCGAATCCCAGTCATGCTAAACAAAAGGTCCCAATGCAATGGTAAGGTTACCCTTACAACAAAAACCCGCTTTGATATTAATTTTACCTATCGCCTGGATTCCTGTCGTCTGATTGATGCTGAAGAAAACCTGTATCGCTATGACAGATACTCCCTAAAATGCACATTTATAAAGATCTGGAGGCAACACATTATGTGGACTTTGAAGACCGGACTTGATGTATAAAGTAATAGAACGCATGGTAAACTTGTGGTAAAATGTAATTTTGTCCTCGAAAAAAGCACCCCTTTTATAATGTGCGTATAGTGTTTTTTCACTCTTTTTCTCTACTTCTTCAAATTTATTTGAATCTGTATGAAGCTAATGGTTCTGATAACAGCTAGATTTATATCGATACCTCATACAATATTACCGATAATGTAACCTTATTCCCTCATAAAATTATTTATGCTCTTTATCAATCTTCGAAAAACTATTTGGTTTGATGTAAATGGCATTCCCTGCAGCAAATTATTACTTATCTCTAGAAAATAAAAAAATAAAATAAAAAAAAAATAAGAAAAAATACTCTCCGCTACAATTATCAGGATTCGTAATCTATACCAGATGGGGGGAAATGCTTCATCGTTTTTCTTATCTGTTGCATATTATTTCTGATAGGAAAGATTTAATGAATAGCAATATGAATCTGCAAAATGTCTTAATATTAATGCAGCCCACGAAAAAAGGCTTGCTTTATCTGTTTCAGTAAAAACAAAAAAAGCAAATTGGCCGATATTAAGAATGCGCATGGAGCCATTTTACAATCTCTTTCTATAAAGATACCTCCAGCTGCGATTGTATAACGACCATCATTCCGATCGTATTATATCTGAAGCAGGCAGGTGAAATTATATCTAAAATCATTCGATAGAGAACTTTATGAGAAACATAAGGCTTTTGATTGAAAACTCTCTCTTAAAACGATAATATTTCCATAGCAACAAGCAATGTTAATAACATCTTTTTTTCAAATACTACATTTCAATTTTCATGTAGAAAATGTAGAACGGCAATTCATTAAAAATGATGTCCCGAAACTAGACTAATGTGTATTAAACTTATTTTTATTACATAAACAGATCTCGTATAATCTTGGCCCCTTGCTGAGAATTACTAAGTCTATCTAATATCTAAGATTAAAAAACGGCTATTGAGGAAATCACGTGAAATGGTGTTAATCCGTGTAGCTGAGGTATACAAGTTCTCCCCGGCACTGGTGGAAAGCCCTTTGATACCGTAAATACCAAAGATTAATATCGTTAATTCAATAACTTAGATATATTCGCCCATGATTGATTTTCTTAGCTGGATTCATTTACATCCATAAACCTGGCTTGTCGCTAGGTCAGACAGTCGTGTGTTGCTAACATCAACACGCCCGGACACTAATTTAATAGTACTACCACACGTTGTTGGCGCGTTTCTCATAATAAAGTTCACAGAATACATTCTCCTTCGCTTCTCCTATAAGGTTTCCTGTTCACCGACCTCACCTTCCTTCCCCTCTCTGACCGTTCCCTTCTGCATATTATACCTATACAATACACACGACTCCATCGCCTCCTCTACTTACCATTCACCCTTAATCCATTTGGGCATCTACTGATCATTCAGTCTCCCTCTCTTTCCGTTCTATTATCTGTTATTCGCTTGTAATCCTTCTGAACATAGACTGTACACGGATCTATATCGGGGCTCCCAATAGTCCCTATCTGACTTGCCATCCTAATACACATTGCATGATTTCTTCACTCGTATCGCCCTATGTATATCTGATATTCTGACCCAATTAAAAAAAAACTCTTCGCATCTCTTTCTTTTTCTTTCACACTTCCGTACATAAACCCCCTTTTAACACTCAGACATATGGTCACACTTTATTAATTCCTTACTCACTGCTTATTAACAGTTCACACTTCCATGATCCTGTATTTATTTCATCTCATATACTAAAACGTTTACATATGTATATTCGTTTTCTCGCTATATCTCCAATTTTCACAATGTAAAAAAATATTTTCCGCTTATGCGCTGTCTTTCAGAGGAAAACAATTCCTTCAAAGTGTATCAGTCGTATACAATTGTACTGTATAGCGGAAAACACTCGCGTAGTCAAATATTCGCCCTTTGCAACTTCTATAAAAAAATCAATGCATCGACAAAAACAAAATAGACAAATCAATATGGGAAATAGGAAACACATTAAACAGTTTATCCGGTCTACGCCAGATATTAAGTTAGAACAATTGACTATGATAACTGTTATGGTAAGATATTTTGTAATGCTGAAAACTTTTCAAAAAATTAAATGATATAAATAAATCGCCCTTCACAGGTGAAATCCATATTTCCTGTAACTACTATTTAATGTATGCTGTGTTTTAATATTTGCTGTCATGGTAAAGTCGCCCTTCTCTCCAATGGGAAAAAGGTGGAAGTTAAACTGCAGCGAATATTTTCCCCAGAATGCAGTATTTGTAGTTGCGCGATTCGCGATCTCATTATCTCTCCAATACCCATCATGTTAATACCCCGTAGCTTTACAACGCACTTCTGCCTCTACGTAATAAACCTGATTCACCTTACTCTGCTGATATCCTCCTACCAATCAGGGTTCATTTGTCCCTACAAATACTACCTTTTCGATTCACACGCTTTCACAAAGCCGTTCTCATTAACTCTCTCATTCCTCCGTTCACGCTACATTCCCGTAATCTCTTCACCCCCTGCTTTCTTCATTGTAAGGACGATTTCAATATCTGCAGCATTCGTTCTGCAATCAAAGATCAATCTGCAAAACGTTATTATTAACGCAGCATGATTGAATTTAATATCCTTTAAAACAGATTATATTTCATCGATATACTGTAAACTATACAAAAAGCGAGTGTATGTACCTTATATCACCCGATGTAAAAATCTGCCATGTCAGAACCTGGCGCACCCAGAGAGGAGATTTAGACAACAACCTGTGTCCAAAGTTAGTCTGACGCAACATTTCATGGAAATTATATTTATGCTTGATTAAAGCCATATCGGGTGTTGCATATTCACAATTAACTTCTAGGTAAAAATATATCGAAATCTAATGAAGTGTACAACATAACAAGTTAGACCTTTTAGTCTGAGTTTAATGATAAGAGACGCACAATCGATAGTATTGCAATAATCCTTTTCAATTGCACTTTCTAACTACCAGGTTGCACTGCCTATGATCAATGTTATAGCTATTGCAATATGTTATTGATAAAAATCAAACAGTTAAATGAAACGTCGTTGTGCATTTTTTGCCTGTTTATTCACTCGATGGTATGGTGTAGCCGTATATTTTGCTAGAAATATTTGTTTAATATCGATTTATACAGCATAGGTCGACATTAGCAGACACCTTCCGACGGAGTTGCATATTCATGCTTGCACAGTAAAAAATATATATATGAGAAATACAAAAAATAGATACATTAAACAATCCATACACCAGGACCAAAGTCGTAAACAGGAACCGAGGAGACATTGAAACGAAAGGAAAGACAACATGCACCCTGCTGTAAAACATACCGACGCGGAAATGCATGGAGTCGCTACTTCGGACAGTGTTTCCTGTTTTCCCGGCGTATCTCATGTCAATTACAGGGAAAATCGGTCATTAACAATCTAAATGTAGTAATGTATTTTATCATATAAGAAAATGGACTCATGAAGATAAACATCAGGTAGCAGTATACAGTAGCGTACGGTGGCCATGGGTGATATTTTTGTAAAATGAATAACCCCTGTAATATTACATGTATCAAAACTTAAAAAAAAATCAGCTCTAAAATTGGCATATACATGATGAATTGGACTATGTGGGCTT
>JAUMHH010164332.1:0-17103 GCA_032359455.1 Chlamys rubida | reverse complement strand
AGTACAAACCTTTGTGTATACTCTTAATATAAATAGATGTAATCTAGAAAGAAATTACAGGACAAAACACGTTTATATGTCGTTAGTCGCTTTAAAGGGTAAGAATAGGGTTTGTTTTACTTGGATTTCCTTTAAACTCTTTCAGTTTTACAGAAGCTCAGGTATTCCTTCATTACTTCATTTTGTATAATGATTTATTTTTGTAATAATTACTGTTACACTGAATGCTCCACTAAGACAGAAGAAGACAAAATGATATGTATGGACTTTATCTTAAAAATGATATGTATGGACTTATGGGAAAAAAAAAAAATTGATTGCAAACAAGGTTTTAACTGAATTTTCTCAGTGATTTCATGAAGCGATGAACATTTCATAGGTGTTGTACAATAACATTTTGTTGTTGTTGATTACAAAGTGATTATTCAACATAAAGAACACAAATTCACCATCTTTGATCTGTTAGCCAGCTGATGATAATCTTCCGACATGTTTTCCATTTCGGATTTGAGTTCTCCAATCTTTGTCACCGAAGTCTCACACTTTTTCGTCAATATGGCTACCTCCTCTCGGGAATGCTCAAGCTGAAATAAGGGAAATAAAGCTTAATTCACTTTCATAGAAATCATTCCTGTAACTCAATTTTCTAATAACTGATCCTTTTCTCCTATATCAAATTTCTTTCCTTTCTGACTTGTGACAACAACATGGCAGAATGAAGTTTAAAAGGTATAATCCAAAACAAATTCCATTATAGACATTACTAAACATTTCATTTATTTCAGAATTTTAAAGTTATTCTTAAATGAATGAACTTGTTTCAAGAAATAAGATTAAACTACTATTTACAATAATATACCGATACCCAGAACATGGGGCATGCCATGCAAAGCTAACTTGGTATTCGTGGATAGGACCAACAGGTAATTGTGGGTTAGGACTGTAGGACCAACAGGTAACTGTGGGTTAGGACTGTAGGACCAGTAAGTATAACTATTACCCTGGGTCAATGAAGCCTGGGTATGAGAACAGTTTTTGTCCCATATGGTCTAAGCCCAGAGGACAGAGACTGGTGCCCTTGGATAAAATTAAGGCCCTGGGGTAGATATTGGTATCCATTGATTAAACTACGGTAAGCCCCTGGGGTACATTTAGGTACCTTGGGATAAAATTAAGTCACTCGGGTGGTTATCTGTACCCTTTCATTAAATTATTAAGTCCCAGCTGGGGTAGGTAGAAGGTTGAAGTAGGTATGATCACATCTTAATACCCTCGGGTAGGACCGTATCTCTGGGGAAAGTTTTGGTACTCAAGGGTCTAAGCTCTGGGGTAGGTAGAAGGTTGAAGTAGGTATGATCACATCCTGATACCCTCGGGTAGGACCGTATCTGTGGGGAAAGTTTTGGTACCCAAGGGTCTAAGCTCTGGGGTAGGGATTTGTACTTAGCACAGGACCATGTACCTAAAACAGGCACAGGTAATGGAGAGTTTAATTTATCTGCTTCGTGAAGAGATCTGCTATACTGATAGTCAGACAGCTGATTACCAGTGTATTTCATCAAGTACTTATTTCTTTGTTCAGATCTAACATGCCCTGGTATAGGCCCACCTCTCGATGAAACCCCTATCATATTTTGGTTTATCAAGCTGGAACCACTACATCTGGCCAAGGCAATATAAACCACTGAACAAAAAATATCCCTATGCTCACATTCTCCATTACCAGAAATAGTTCAATTTGGAATGTCACCTCTGTCGCTCTTCCCCCTCTAAAGATGACCAAAAGTTCTTTTTAAATAATTTCTAAGACACAAATACCTTTTGTTGGCAATATGAAAATTTCATCTGATAAAGTTTGTCAGTCTACCCAAATATTTAGAATATATTTCTGGTCAGAACGAGCCAACACATGATAATTGAGTACATTCCCTTGGCTACATAACTCCGGGACTGTAAGGGTCAAGGGCTCTAAATAAGGGTTCAATAAAAAATAAACATGCTAAAAACTCATACAGACTGGTCAAAAGAAAGGCATGACAAACTATTTAGAATAACACTACCGGAAACTTACTATGAAGCAGAGAAAAACAATCGTGCGTAGAAAAACCAAAATCACAAATAAGTACTCACTAGATAGGGTGAGACTAAAAACGGGATATATACTACCATGGACAACATTACCAGGTCCCAAACTAAAGGCTGAAAGCTCAAAATAACACACAGCCTCTAGGGCGCGGAGAGGGCGGGATACAAGTGTCGGCCACACAACAGCTAGGAGGAGGCAAAAGGGCGCCCCTATACCTACATGTGTCAGGCGTGTGTCTGGTGAAGACTCCCCCTGGGGTGGGGCCCCGGGGGTGGAGACCTGTCTCACCTCCTGCAGGGCCTGCTCCGATTCCTTCTGTGAATCGGTAAGGTTGGATTTCCACGCCAGTTCCTTCATCTCCAGCTGGACCTTGAGTGCCTCCAGATGTTTGTACGACTCCTGGAGCTTGTTGTACTCCGCAGACAGCTGGAGATTCTCTTTCCGTGACCTACAACACCGATGGGCAGTTGTTTACACTGTCCTAAACCCACCTCAGGTGTACTACTATTTATCAAACTGAATGACACATTTGGGTAGAAATTACAAAAACATTTTTACATATAAAATTGAGATACATATAACATAGTAACAAGAGGCCCAATAGGCCTGAATCACTCACCTGGTATTAATCTTACACTTGTATTCTTAATAGTGGACTAAAATACAGCTACAGGTAAAATACCAGTGCTTGATTCAAAAGAATCTATTAAAAGATTTAAACATGTGACCTTGAAAGTCAAACAAGGACATTAAGTTGACAAGACTTTATAGCCTTTCATACCAGCATGCTTCTGGAAAAATATCATTACCCTGGACCTTTAGATTATTCAGAAGTTGTTTAAAGATTTCAACATATTTTACCCCTGTGACCTTGCAAATGGGTGAAGGTCATTCATTTGAACAAACTTGGTAGCCATTCATCCAAGCATGTTAATGGCCAAATATCAACACCCTAGGGATCTTAGTTATTCAGAAGTTGTTTGAAGGTTTAAATATATTTGACCCCTGTGACCTTGAATATATCCCAGCATGCTACTGGCCAAATATCATCATCCTAGGCCTATTGGTTACTGAGAAGAAGTTGTTCAAAGGTTTTAAACATATTTGACCCCTGTGACCTTGAATATATGTCATCCCAACATGCTACTGGCCAAATATTATCACCTTCGGCCTCTTGGTTATTCAGAAGAAGTTGTTCAAAGGTTTTAAACATATTTGACCCCTGTGACCTTGAAAAGGGATGGTCATTTATTTGAGCAAACTTGGTAGCCCTTCATCCCAGCATGCTACTGGCCAAATATCATCATCCTAGGCCTATTGGTTACTGAGAAGAAGTTGTTTAAAGTAAAAAGTTGACGCCAGACGCCGCCCTATGGCATTAGCTCACTTGCCCTTCCTGTGAGCGAATAAAAGTAGTACTATTTTACATTTTAGACATTTTTACAGATAATAATTGCATAGTAAACAGATAAATTAAGATATTAAAAAGATATCTTTCTGTCCTAACAGATTTGTCTACCATTCTGAATATATCACCATTTTGCCCAGTACACATGACAGCTCAGTCCTTCAATCATAAGGCTAACGTTATCACCCAAAGAACCAACAATATTACCCACCGTTAACTTTATCACTGATAGCTTATAGTGTAAACTATATCAGCCACAGTAATGTAGTGTTAACCATATCAGCCATATCATTACTGTATCACCCATAGGGCTAACAGTGGTACTAAACATGTTCAAAAGCTTTATGGATTATTATCGACAACAATTACTTACATTTTCATCTCAGCTTCAATGGCCTGGATTCGCTTGCGGAGACTAGAACATTCCTCCTTGAGGGCAGTAAATTCAGCTGCTTCGAGAAGGAGAAAAAAATAGCAAAGTCTATAAACATATATTCTAACCAAATTGTAAGTCAGATTACAAATAACGACTCGGCAAACCAACCAATCAAAGGACCAGTCATGCTTCAGACCCTGAACCAGGTGTGCATGTAACTCTCTCAAACTGGAGAAAAACTGTAAAAATGACGTCACACCATACCATGCTTTGGAGTACAAACATCGGGTGACGACACTACGGGATAATCATCTAACAGGAGAATTGATGTATAAATACAACATACTAACTTTATGATGCCTAAATGTCATAATACAAATGATAATGAAATTCTCTCTATTAAATAACCAACTAAGTACTATAACTCTAAATTATGCTCCTGTTTTAACACGTGTTAATACAGTGTATCTGGCATGAAACATAAAAGATGAGAGCCGAGTCCCTCCCTAGTATTGACCGACAAGTGCGAGATGAATTGATGATGAAGACGTAAGATGACAGAATCTTTAAATGTGAGGTTCCGAAAACCAACATGCATAATCATCAACACAGATTAAACCAAATTTAATAGCCATGACAAACGTTCAATTCTGAAAACTGCAACGAAAATCTTAAGTGGTGGGGATCTTAATTAAAACCTGGTAGCCACATCATTACATCACAGACCAAATAATAGAATTATCACACAGTGCACAGTGCCAGAATACTGGAATGACAAAACTTACAGGTCAAAATTACAGCAACAAAATCCCAAACACAACTGATGGGTGTGCTCAACAGCAAAATTAATCTCAATGAAGGGCCGAGTTGGGTTGGGTCAAGCGGGTAAATAAAAAGATGCGAAGAAAACGTTGACAATTACCAGCGATATTACCTCTCTGTTTAGAAGTGGTGGGGCTATGGGGTTCCGAGTGAGAGTGAGAGAATCGCGAATGATGCGAGTCTCGTGCCCTCTCTCTACGATCGTCAACTCTCTCTTGAAGATGGCGAACCTTGACTATAAATGAAATACATTATGAGGATGATTACAACAAAGGTCCATATACCATCAATGGCAGAGGTCTAAAACCCAGGCAGAGAAAACAACAGCAGCCACAGACCACAATGAGACATGCTGCTTGTTGACAAGCAAATCATTCAAAAAAGAAATGAAGAAAGTATCATGCCTTACTCCTGTCACAACAGAGCATGCAGGAAATGGGAGCAAATCCATAGAAAAGGGGAGCAACTCTATACACCCAAACTACACAGCTATAAATAGCAAATGGAAACTCATACCAAGCAGGAAAGGTCAAGGTCAACTTTGACAAATGAAGTATGACAAAAAACAACAACACAAACCATTTACAAAAGGAAAGTTAAAAAAACAAAAAATACCAAAGGAAAATACAAACAAAAAATACCAAAGGAAAATACAAACAATCTGGGAGGAAAATGTTCCACGGTAAAGATATCAACATCAATAGCAACAAAGAGGTAAGGAAGCACATCAAGCTAACACCACTGTTGATCATGTCAACCAATGTTTACATATAGTTTTCAAAGGTCAACAAGTAAACTGCTGATGTCAAAAAAGGTCAACAAGTTAACCAATGTCAACAAGTTAACTGATGTCACCAAAAGTCAACAAGTTTACCAATGTAAACAAAGGTCAACAAGTTAACCACTGTAAATAAAGGTCAACAAGTTAACCAATGTAAACAAAGGTCAACAAGTTAACCACTGTAAATAAAGGTCAACAAGTTAACCAATGTAAAAAAGGTCAACAAGTTAACCAATATCAACAAAGGTCAACAAGTTAACCAATGTCAAAAAGGTCAACAAGTTAACCAATGTAAACAAAGGTCAACTAGTTAACCGATGTCAACAAGCTTACCAATGTCAACATCATGACAACAAACCATAACATTTATGAGGGGAGTAGACAATATAAAACAGCCATGCATAGCAGGAAATGTCCAAAGCTTGAACAACGGGAGTTTGTGAGATGTATGGACTGAAGACATGATTATTGTGATTGTGTTTTTGTATCTACTAAATTTTTAGCAGTGAACATTTTTGGTTTTATAATGGAAATAAAGTTGTGATTTTGGCCCAATTAGACATATCAAAGAGAAATTCAGTTTTATCAGTAACAAAATCTTGTTTTGAGATAAATTTCAGTTCTATTTAAACTTGTGGGATGAACATTTTTCATATTATTCAATGGTGCTGTACAATTATAACAAATACCTGAGGTGTTGATCAGAGAAACAGGAACTTCTATCTTTTACCTTTCACAACTGAGTTTTGTGATAATTGCTTTAGGTATGTAATGAAGCCCTAAAAATAGCTATCAAGTGAAAGTATTATTCTAAATTGGGTAAGAATTGGTGGAGTAATGAATCTATTGTTGAAGTTTTCAAAATGAAAAAACCCATTGAGGGGTCTTCACAGGACAGGTTGATAATGTTAACACAATATCTAACAGAAAATGTGCAGATCCATTTCAGAAATGTCATGACCCATTTATATATTACTTTGTATATACTTTGGTAAGGGATGCCATTGTTATATACAAAACAGTAATACCGTAAAGATTCTAATAATCACCCATGTGTCATCCACACCCTACTTAACATGCACAACCTAATTTTAGAATTTTGAAAACAAATAATCCTTCGCTTGTGCAGACCACCTACATAGGTATTAATGATATTACACCTCTGAAGTAAATTAGCCTCGGACATAAAACAAAAATTCACCCTAATTTTTTGCTGATAATCGTCCACTACCGTTTCATAATTGCCCACTCTTTGATTTTCTGTTCTAATGTGTTAGGATAATATGGGTGATTAATACCATCAATACGGTACACATTCAAGAAAAAAAAATGATAACATTTAGAGGAACCGACAAAATCATAACGCAGCCAGAAACGGAAGTTATGCCAAAGTTTGATCATGCAAAAATTAAAGGGAGAGCTATCCATACAAACCTTAGTAAAACAGTCCTATAGACCACTTATATTTGTAAGATGTTATTGAAACTTTCTTCCTGATGACTTACACATGTCCAATCATATTTAAAGTGTTAAAAGTCTTTGTGATAAAATATTGCGAAAAAAAAAACCTCACAACATATATGTGATCTATAGTACATTGTTTACTTTAAAATCTCTCATTTTGCAAGAGATATACATTTTCTGGTGTTACTTTGCAAGGAAAGTAGACAATACATATCTCTTGGAAAATTTGTAAACATGTGTAGATTATACGACAAAATCAAATTCAGTTTTCTGCCGAGTACCTTATTGGCTTTAAGAAGCGAAAAAAAAAAAAATCAACATTCATGAAAATTAAATGGCTTAAAATATACCTCCTACAAAAGATTCAATGAAACTGCAAACATTTCAAAAACATAATTATTAATTTCTTTTTCCTTTTGTTGTTTTTTCATATTACTTGATTATTATTTTCTTTGTAAAAACTTCATATATGAAGTAAGATAATGTATTAAATCGATATTTCCATCAATTCTGCTCTTACAAAGAACATTGCACGTATATAAAACATAGCTATATAACAATGGTAAGGCCACACCATTTCAATAGGAAACTTTTCATTTTCACTGAACAAGGTGCTTTAACTGTCTCTAGCTGACCTGTGTCTTTGTCATTCTATTCAGACATTACCTGTTGATTGGAGCTTTTATAATCAGGAATAAATACATGTTTTCCCCTGATTATTTTGATACGTTAAGAGCCAGTGATTGAATTAGGATAAACTAATCTGATGTGGCATAAAGTAAATATTCAAAATCTAAAATAATTTTGATACTGAAGCAAAGTTTTCAGTTCTCTTATAATAAAAACATTCTTCAGTTCTCCACCATACTCTTCTAACCAATGCCCTAGAATCCAGCCTCTTGGAACGGCTACTTTCTCCTAGTGGGGTGTTATTTGAGGGGCTGTACCAGACTAAACACTTACTTTTGAGCTGCTCCGTTTCGTTATGACTTTGCTTGGCAGTCTGTTGGACTTCTTGTTGTGTTCCTACAAACATAAAATTCTAAACTCTTTATCAAGTCTTGTCTGTTTTGCTTCATTATCATTATCTAGGTTTCAATGAGGTTTACCTCTAACGAAGCATAATACTGTAATTCTGGTTGAAATTTCTTTAGAATCACTGATTTTGCAGGGTGACAGTGGTTTTGTAGTAGACTTGGACAGAGGTTTTGTAGTAGGCTGGGACACAGTGGTTATGTAGTAGGCTGGGACACAGTGGTTATGTAGTAGGCTGGGACACAGTGGTTATGTAGTAGACTGGGACACAGTGGTTATGTAGTAGGCTGGGACACAGTGGTTATGTAGTAGGCTGGGACACAGTGGTGTTGTAGTAGACTGGGACACAGTGGTTATGTAGTAGGCTGGGACACAGTGGTTATGTAGTAGACTGGGACACAGTGGTGTTGTAGTAGGCTGGGACACAGTGGTTATGTAGTAGGCTGGGACACAGGGGTTATGTAGTAGGCTGGGACACAGTGGTGTTGTAGTAGGCTGGGACACAGTGGTGTTGTAGTAGGCTGGGACACAGTGGTGTTGTAGTAGGCTGGGACACAGTGGTTTTGTAGTAGGCTGGGACACAGTGGTTTTGTAGTAGGCTGGGACACAGTGGTGTACTTACGCTTGGCATCATCCAAGTCTTTCTTTGTGTCTTTATGTTTGGTTTTCTCTTCATCCAATTGACCTGAAATGTAAACACTGGCTGTGATGATTGTTACATTCCTGGATGTGTGTTTTTGTGAGAAAAAAAATATAGTCACAATTTTATAAATCAGTACTCATTTCAACATTCTCATTGATTGATAGCATAAGAACTACACAACATTCCTTTGTATATATAAGTCAACTAAATACTGTTTCAATCAAGCATACCAGTACATCATGGTGACAAGTTGCGGGTTATAATGACATGCAGATATAATGTTATATAGTCCATATGCATCTTAATATATTATATCTATTTAAAACTGGTTACATTACCTACAGGAAGATAATAAGTTCATTAACTTTTGTTTTTGCTTGTCTTTTTGTTATATTGCTTTACATGGTTGTTTGAAAATCACTTTTGGGCAGGAGTGTCCTTGAAGAAAAATCTCTATTTTTGTAAGTTGTTATTATTTTTGATATAATATTTTGTTGTTGTTGCCACTCACAATCACAGAAGCCAAAAGACAACTTCAGATTAATACAAAACAAAACGAAGTTCAGTGTTTAATTCTGTGAGAATCACAGAGCTTCAAATGACAATTAAAGCATATTAAGCAAATAATCTAAGGACACCCAATAAAAGAAAACTTCAGAATTTTTTTTGTATCATCAAAACATCAGTAAGCAGAGGATCCCATGAAACCAAGGGGAGGTCACTCACTCTTGAGCTGTTCATTCTCTTGTTGGTTAGTTTTCGTGTGCACCTGTTCCTCCAGAAGACGGTCTGTTAGCCAACCAAAACACAGAACAGATGACATGCAGGAACAGATCCAGTTAGCGTAAGAGAGAATTAGAATAAACAAGGGAAGACAACTCCACACACATTCTTCAGCAGAATTACTTTAGAATTAGAATCAAACATCACAACAATGGTTATGACTTTTCTTCTTCTTTGAAATGAAAAATTACAAAAAAAAAAAAAGAAACTTATCAATGTGTTTTTATGAAAGAAAGACAAAATTGAAACATAAATCTTTGAAAACAATATGAAGAATGTGTTGATAGGTTAAAGTTCTTTCAAAGTTGACACAATGTTAAGACAAGGTGCTAAGATCTTGACCACTAGATAGAGCTGAACTGCTTGGTTTGATTCATAGCCTCCATCACCTTTGGGTTTAGAAAAAGTCTTTTTTACCCGATAGACATTGATTTCTACAGAATCAAGGTCTACCGAAACAATCTACTGGAATAACTTCTTTTCAAGTAATCTGACATAACAGTTTTGGTATTGATATTTTGATATATCACATCGTGTGTTTTTATGAGAGATGTAAATGTAAAATTTTGTTAAAATTAAGACAGAAAAGATTCAGCATGCATGCTACATTGTAACATATATGACTGAGATCTGATATCATTAAACTTGTTATAGTCTAAGTTCAAAAAGGTCCTATAGATTTAATGACCTGAGTTTTTCGTTTGCCTAGTTGGATATGTGACTAGGTGATAATGACATGCTTTTGTCTTTTGAGGGTCAAGATTGAGGGTTTGTGTCAACTTTGCAGGAACAAATCATAAATCTCATGCAAGAAACAAACCAAACCATGGTAAAATATTTCAATCAAACTCAAAATGGGCGAGGCTTGAGAAAAATCAGCCCAATCAAGCTAGCAGAGATTATCAGTAAATCAAGAAATGCTCACACTTCATAGCAGCTTGAGTGAGATATCAATTTTTGTTTTCAAATTTGAATAAAAAAAATTCAGGTTTTGTAAGTTAATTAAAATCAAACTGCTGATAAAACAGCATTTCACTTCATTGGTTTGAGTGTAGCATGTCTGCATTATTAATGTAACAACATGAAATACGGTCAAATTTATTTAGACGCTTTAGTGTTGACATGTGTATTTGCAATTTGCCAACCAACATCATTATACCAGTGAAAGAGTCAAATGTTCAAAACCAGTTCAAAAATAACATTTTGAATGTAAAAAAATTTGAACAATGCACAAAAAAATTTGATACTTAAAAACTATAAATTAACAAACTTATCATTTTTTTAGCTCATTAAATTTTGTTTCATTAGATTATTAAAATACATGCAATAATATGGGATACATTTTCATACACAACTTTATATAAATGTTTATGATATACCTGATATATGTATATAAACATGATATGTATCCATATATTGCAGAAAGTTATATTTTCATCGCAATGAAAATACAAGGCGGAAAATAGTATTAAGATAAAATACATGCAAACAGAGGAAGTTCCTCAATAACAAGAGGAATATTTTATGTTGAAGTTTATGTCTTTAACCCTTTTCACCCCTACATAACGTTAAAAGTCTGTCCTATTCATTGATCTGGATGAGTCCATTATGGTCTACAGTGGTGAAAGGGTAAAAGTACACTCTTACATGTGTCATTCTTCCCCTAACTTGGTTAACATCCCTTTTTACTACTGAACTGGCGGTGGATCTTATTTTTCCTCACAGCAACCAGACTTCAATCTTTTGAAAAATTCTGAACTTTATTTAATATTTTTACAGCAAATGTTGATCACCATTATTTTTACACTAAACCAGACAGAAAGTGAGAAAATTGCAAAGACTTTTTTTTTTACAAATTGCATTCAATGAAACTAATATACTGTTTATTAATTAACTTCAACACAATTTTTAGGTTAAAAATATTCAAAGTTCCCTAAACAATATAATACCAAATTCAGGTTAAAAATTAACATAATTCAAAGTTCCCAAAAATCAATATAAAACCAAATGAATGTTTAACTGAAATGTAGGGATTGTCAGTGATGGTGATGTGAACGACACTTGTATCCACTGGCCACAACTTTGGACCACACTGACCACAACTTTGGACCACACTGACCTCGGAGATCCAGTATCTGCTCCTTGACCTCCTGGGTGGTGGTCTCAGCCTTAGAAAGTTGATCTGTAATCAACAAATATAGAATCATTGTCACTTTTTCCCTTTTTTTTTTTATTTCGAAAAACCGTTAATGTTTCGTTTGTCTGTTTAAGGTCTGAAGTCCTTAAAACAGCTGAGGTCATTTGATGATGATGCCCACAGTTTTAACCGGACTGTTCAACAACTAAGGTCAAACAATAGATGATGGGGCCACTAAAGGGCCACTATAAAGTGCAATCTCCCTGAAATGTCATAGTCTGGTCACGATAGCATGACACTACATCCAGTTATATTAATCTGAAAATGGGCTTACCAAATGTCTATAAACACATCAATGAAAAGAAGAAGAGTAGACTGGCGACAGAAAAGAAAAGACAAGAGGTCCTAAGTGTTGCCGTGGGAACCGTAGATCAATTCTCGTTTCTTCAGTGGCCCCCAAGTAGTGAGAACAGCAGAAAAGGACACGAAATGCAGGTATCAGTAGACACAAAATGTGTCTTCAATTCTGATTGGTCACAATACATCACACTCTGAATCTACTTTTTTTATTGAAGACTCACAATGTATCACGGTCTTAGATTGGCTACTACTCAACATTAAAAGATGTATCACCAGTTCTGATTGGTTACTTGTATCACGGTCTTAGATTGGCTACTACTCAACATTAAAAGATGTATCACCAGTTCTGATTGGTTACTATAATCTTGTATGTCTACCACTGGTTCTAATAAGATAATACATCATGAGGTTATGGTGAACAACGGCCCCAATAGATGGTTCTAACTGATCACTGGACGTTACCTTGTAGCGTGTCTGCCCGCATCTTTGTCTCGTCCAGCTCCGCTGTAAAACAAATCAAAATGACATCAGACTATGTTATTCAGCACAAATCTACCCTATACAACTCTCTCACAAATCTGCCCCCTCACTAAATAGGTTTTCTGGCTTCTCCCAAATTCTCCCATACCTCACATGGATATATCTGCATTTTTCATGGGGAAAGATCTATGGCAAAGACAAAATATTCCTGTGTATACAAGAGCGGGTTTCCATGTTTATGAAGAATATTTCAAAATGCACAACTAATTACAAAATAAACAGTTGTCATCAACCATTTGTAAACCATCACAAAATCATAAAACTGAAACTGCCAGCAATTCAAAGCTAGGAGCAATCATACCTTGTATTCAATCCAATTTGTTTATCGTTTAACAATTACTTTTTTTTACGAAAACAATCCAAACTCACAATGAACTACATTATCTTCAAAATGTATGAAACAGAATTTCTTGAAGTCGGTAGCCAGGGGTGAATCAGGAGTAAGCGGTAGGTCAGAGGATGTCATTTCAGCCATTGATCAGCAGACTTATTTCTGCTGTACGGAGCGTTTATGGTTTGTCTCACTCTCTGGATATTATGGGATGTAGGTAGCTATGTATCACACTAAGTTCTAGAATTAATGACAACTCTGTGTTTGGGCAGCTTCGTAACAAATTTACTGATACAATTTTTTTTTATCATATTTCCCCCAATTTCCCCAAATATGGTAGTTTCCAGCAAAATTTTAATACACACTTTTGCTATAGCTTTAATTGCAGGAAGATCTTACATGACCCTAATTCAGCAAATATTTATGTCAGAAGTGAAGAGTTTTCTTTTAATTTGATGTCAGATTTCGTTAAGCTGAATATGCTTGGCTTGCAGTGTTTGTCACCAACTCCATCTGCACATGTATCAACATTACAGGTACTACGTACTGCAGACTCGGCATTATTCACAGACAGGTGATTGAGTGTACCGGTAAGCTGATCATTATTATACATATAGGTTTTTATAACTAATGTTATTAAATCAGATTTATATTTCTGTGATATCAGAATGATATATTGCAAAAAATGTAATACATTGATTATTTTCATTTAAATCTGATAACTATTTATTCATTCTTTCAGTAAAATTCAGTCGAGAAATGAGAAAGAAATATTTACATTTACTGATCATTTAAGGATGATGTTTACATTGATAAAAGGTGCAACACATTTTTAGGAGAAAATCTAAACTTAAGGTGAAAATTAATATCGGTGATAACACTATTTACAATCATACTGAATCAAGGAGAAAGATTTTATTGAGCTTTTATTAAGCTGCGTGTGCAGACAGACTAGACATTACCTATTCAAACCCGTCAATAAATGGATGAATAAGAGTATTTAAATGTAAAGAATAAATGGAGACAAAGTTTTATCTTTTGTATATACACGTTGATCATTATGAAACGAAAAATCATTAAAGGCATAATTTAGCTTAAGTTAAATCATAGTATAAATCGTTAGAGAGGAAATTGCTTTTTCTTCTATACACCATTCATGTTTCTTGCTCTTTGAAGAGTCTTGGCAGTGGTCCCACCGACAACCTTATACACTACCAAAGTAACTTTTTAGAAAAGGACCAATTAACTCTGGTTTATAGCAAACAGGAGCCTAATGACCGGACAAGTCACTTCTCAGGAGTCCAGTGTCTTGCTGGGTATAAAGCTCCACTGTTTAGCAGCATAAAGGATGTACAGGTTGTTTTAGAACGAAATTATTTTAGAAAAATTTCAATCATGATTGTTCATCCTAAATGTGGTTTAGTAAGCTCCACCGACACATTATGTATAAGCCTTTTTATGAATTTTGTAAGCTAGCCTAAAAAATTTCATTAGATTTATTCTAATGGCCATATTGAAAGAATCCGTGACAACGCATGAGATAAATTAACTTACATTTAACTAGAATTAAAACTCATGATCAATACCAACACCTTTGCCATACAACATTTCAGGTGAAATCTAACTTGAAACATTTTGAATAAAGTTTTGCAATCTAACAATGCTTCAACAAACTGGATTTTCAGACTGCTTACTGTTACAGCAGTAATGAATACTGTTTATGGAGAACTTTCACCAGGTTTTAACTTACTGCTTCAGTTTTTGTTGTTTATGAAAAAAGACGGCAAATTTATTACAGGACCAAAACATTCTGTTAGATATATCTGTCAAGTCTCCTAATTTTGGATGGGTGAGCTCAAATTTTTCACCATCATTTTTTAGTTTTGAAATCAGCATAAACTCATACATCGTGTTTTTATTCATTATTACTTTGTTAGACTACTGGGGTCTCGTTAAGAACTTTCAAAACATCTTTAGATTTTGCTGCACAGTTTCTATCCCATGAAAATTGAGTAGAAGTACAAGTACCAACAGAACGTGGATAAAACAACAGGCCAAAAGGGCCCAGTCTGCACCCGAACTAGTGATCGTCCGTACAATAAATGTTCTGCAATAGACTGCCGGTGATCCAGTCCCTTCTATTCCCTTAACCAGCTATATCACTTACTGTCGTTCAGGCTGTGCAATTTCCTCTTCATGGTGACACAGAAATCGCTAATTTCTCTCATAGTTTTAATTGTTATTTACAGCTGTCAGGTAAAATTCCTCCACATGGTCTAGCTGTTTTAAGTTGTAAGCAAGATTTTACCAGGAACTAAGTCTCTAATAGGAAGCTCAGTAAAAGTGACTTTTCTCCATGTTCACTGGTAAATAAAGCTGAATGCACCTTTGAAGTTAAACTTTTCACTTCTGAAGACTTTTACAAATCCAGTAAATTATCTTCATTCCACGTCACAACAGTTTCTCGTCTGTCAACTACACTGTCCCCACTTCTGTCAATTATACCTGTTCTCCCTCGCAAGGTAAGAGTAAATTGGTGTTTCGATAAAAACAGATCTGTTGATTTAGAGAAAAGGGGTGAGACAGTGTCGATATGTCACACTAAGTAACACTACATGTCTTCATGCCTCTTCACATGGATTAAAACTGCTAGTCTTATGACGACGAAAAAATTCTTTAAAGATCTAATCTTTGAGAAACGTTTTGTGACTATTCACAGGTAAATATAGAGTTTCAAGAGCCGGTGTTGTAAGTATACCCTGTGTGGCTCCTGTAGGTAGCCGGGCCCTGGTTTAACAATGGACGGAGGCACTAATCAAATAAAACACCTACAGGGATAGAAGGTCTGTGTTACCTGTCCGTGGCTAATGTAAGTAATTGACGACTTTCTCACCTGTCAAGACACAGGTGAGTGGTCAAAATAGGTGATAGGAATTGTACTAGCTGTTTACCTCCAATATTTAAATCTCACACTAACTCAACAGTAAACAGCACTTTAAACCCACATTTATATATATACATAGCGTAAACACAATATGTTTTTCTTAAAAACCTTAGTTTACACAAATTGAGTGTACTGTTTTCCTTAAAGCTATGCACTACAGTTTCCTTATAACAACACTTTTTGTATTTGTTATCCATCGGAAAAATAGCGTTCAAATCTTTATATTGAAAGTTGGAAGGTAATTGATTCTACCAGTATACTGAATGGTATAAAAGTGGTGTGCAGATAAATCATGGCACATAAATGTACAGGTGAATATTATACGTAAACATCTACAGGTGTATTTACCTTGCACTCATTGAGAACACACTAGACCCACTACGGCCTAGATTCATGTTTAAGTGACACAATATAGGCTACTGTAGTCCGTATCTTGTTTCGGACATACCAAACTGATCTGAATGTGTGTTACTCAACTTTGCAGCTTTCAGGGTACTAGCTCAGTTATAGTAATTTATCTATATGAAGATTATGTGTCATTTCTGGTATTTTAGTCTAGATTATTTTTTACTGAGCAAAGTCCTCCTGCACCAAAGAATCTACACCTAACATTCACATGAAGTTTAGACAAACACCATCTGTTTTAAATCTGAAGTTAAAGAAAGATCTTCAAAAGACTATCTTTTCTGGATTTGCTTTGTTTTTCTGATAACTGAGGACACACGAGTTAAAATTCCAACTAACCCAATATGGTCCTTGCTCTTAAGTGAACATTTGTACAATAGCGTAACTAGAATCTAGTTACTACTTTGAATTATCACGGTAACATTTACAAGAAATTATTTACGGGTATTTTCTAAATCAAAATCTTGAACAAAATAGCTGCTGAAGAGCTGAAATTAAATCTACGGAGGCGAGTGTATACAATTACTGAACATGATCACCCATACATCACTGTGAGCACTGACTGGCGGAAAGGCACACAAATAATTCATTCTAACCTAAGTGGTTTAATATATAGTCAGCAATTTATCTAAAATTTAGCATTATGTTCATCTATCAAATGATGCAGACCAAGTGTGTCGGTGAATGATTTCAGCCGAGGTGTGAAATGGTTCCCCCATTACACTACGTATACATAGTCACAAGCTAAATTACAATAGCAGTTCAACCAAAACTATTTAACACAGACGACTTGAAAGCACAGATAAATCAAATTGATAATTATGTTCTTTTTATACAAATTTGGACACCTTATCTGGCTTTTCAAATACTCTGTTTTCCTTGTCTTGAAGAGATTGACTCAAGTAGATTTTGTAGTGTATTGGTATATTTGGAGTTTAAATATTGATATGATTTAAAAAAAAAAATAACTTCAATATCTAAAATATAA
>JAUMHH010164321.1:0-17104 GCA_032359455.1 Chlamys rubida | reverse complement strand
GGTGGACCGTCAATCCCCAAGGTTGACCGGTATCTGGTGGACCGTGAATCCCCAAGGGTTGACCGTTACCTGGTGGACCGTCAGTCCCCAGGGTTGACCGTTACCTGGTGGACTGTCAGTCGCCAGGGTTGACCGTTACCCTGCAGCTGGAAGTTATTCTGTTACGGTTTAAATGGAAAATAGTCTAAGAATAAATAATGTTTCGAGTGTTTCGAATCCATTTAGATGTGGATTAAAACTATTTTGACCTTCATTACCACAGATAAGAACTAGAACTGTAAGAACGGAATATCTATGGTTGCTTTTTCGGGGGGCTTTATCCATCCAGATACTATACTTTTTTAAAATTAATTTATTTATTTATGATTTTTTTACGTGATTATCAAAGTAAAAGTTATGCTGTTATAAGGAGATCACGTTTCATTGCACAAGTGATTTTGAATATATAATATCTGACCGACAACACCGTAAAACGGGGAAATTTCGTCTAGTCAAATATCGTTCTTTACCTTTCACATAGCAAGAGGGTCGGACTTGGATGGAGAATTCTATTCCTGATGGTGAAACTAAGTTTAACGTTGTAAAATTTAAAAACGAGACTTGTAGACGTTTATGTTCAAAACTAGTGTCAAAACTAACTCTTCAACATGCATTGTCGTGTTTGTGTGAAGTTAATTTGTTTTCTTTGGAACCATTTAAAGTACTCTAGGTAATTAAGATAATTCTAAATAGACATTAGCCTGTGCCTTTATTGCTGTACACTGTTCACTGGGTTGAACACCAATATAGATTGTCTCATTTACTGTCGTTAATAACGCGGTGTTGGCTTAATTGCTTCTCTTAAAAAGAACAATTATCCTAAAAGGAGGTTAGACAAAATTATGACATTGTTCAACAGTTGAAGAAATCGTACTTCGCCTAGATGCTCCTGTCCCCGAAATATCTACTACGGTACACAGCTATTGTAGAGTTGGGATATCATATGGAAATCACTTTCACGAGATTTTCACTGAAACAGAACAAACCTGCTAACTGAATAAAATCAGTTCTACTGTCTACTCAATATAACGGGGGTAAATACATTGAAGACAAGGCTTATTAATAAAGAATCGAATTAACTTAATTTATAGTAAGTTAAAGTAACCAGCAACTAGCCTAGTACATAGTAAGTGACGACTTGCTAGTTCGTAGTAACTAACGAGCCACTTACCTAGTACATAGTAAGTGACGAGCAAACAACCTAGCTTTTATTAGCTAACGAGTAACTAAACTAGTTCATAGTAACTACCGAGCAACCGAATTAGTTCAAAGTTACTAATCAGCAACTAACCTAGTTTATAGTAATCGACGAGCAACTAACCTAGCTCATATAGTAATTAACCCGCAACTAAACTAGTTTATTTAAAAGTAATTAACGAGCAACTAACCCAGTTTATAACTATCAACGATCAACTAATCAAGCAAATAGTGATTGCAGACTTATATGCCTAGTAATTATATAAATATCTGTAGTGATTCGCGACTGCCTTCCATAGAAAATCATGATTAAACACCAACTAATATAGTAAAACGTGATTACAGACAAATTGTTTAATGTAATAAATAGCGATTTAAGACTAACTAGCGTAATAAATGGTGACGATCATCGATCAACATAAGTAATATACAGTGACTAAAGATCAACTAACCCAGTAGAGAATGACTAATCTACACAACACGTGCTATAGTTGTCACCACGGACACTTAATAACGTCAAATGCGAGTATTCACAGTCTAAACAAACCAAAGTGAATAATGACATTACACTTTTATTAAATACGTATACCTCATTCCTATGGCAGCTGTCAAAGTGTATATAGATCTTCCATAAGCAAAGCAACAAAATGTCAGTTTCAATATGGATTACTACGGGACATTATGTGAAGTAGATCGAATCAGGGTTTACAATATTTCAAAATCAATTTTTAACAACCCTTCGTATTGTTTCATTCTTAGGCGCCATTGCTTATCGCACTTCAACGCGACGCAGCACGGTTATCAACGTCTGATTGTAGTACAATTCTAGCTGTGCCTCCGTCTAGACGTATTCTAATAGTTTATTAATCAATCTAAATAAAATTACTTATTCATTAATTCAGAAATAACTCTTAATGTCACAGCATGTTTAAAGTTAATTAAAAAAATTGATGTTAACAAATAATTTCGTCAGTGCTTGAGGAAGGGAGACCACCATAGAAGATCCCGCAACAGGAGATACGATTTAATAATGGCTTTCAAATCAGGTCGGTCCTACGATATCCCAATAACAATTTCATCAGAAATGCAATATGTCGGATTTTTATCTATTTGCATTCGATATGGTAACATCTTATCAAACACTTCTCAAGTTTTTGTTTGTCTAGTGGCAGTTTGTTTTTACCAGATAAAATGTTATATACAGTCACGCATTGCCAAAACAATCTAGATGTTTTTGTTCTGTAGAAAAAACTATATATTGTTGTTACTATATACGTGCCAGTTCAGACTAACACCGTTCCGATAGCGTTGTTATCAACGTCATTTATAGAACATGTAGCAGAGCTTCAACACATAAATATGAACTGAGAATACATTTAAATATTTAGAACAAACGGTAAGTGTTTCTAACATCATTCCTCCTATGATTGAAACAATTGAAAAAACAAAAGAAGAAACTAAATCCCAGATGATCACAATACAAACTCGCTATATATTATAAAAAGAGATCAATACTAATTAACTCCATAATGACAAAAACTGAGGCAAACAAAAAACAACATGAAAGTTCAAAAAATACAAAAACAGATAAGACACTGAAAAAACAGAAACGAAACTTAGGAGACACCAACACAACATGAAACAGGGAGACACCATTACAACAGGAACTGGGAGACATAAAACACAACAAGAACTAGAAAGACGCCAACACAACAGGAAATAGAAAGACACCAAAACAACAGGAACTAGAAAGACGCCAACACAACAGGAACTAGAAAGACACCAACGCAACATGAACTGGGAGACATCAACCCAACAGGAACTGGGAGACACCAACAAATTAGGAACTGGGAGACGCCAACACCATATTCTTTTGGAGACACCAACACAACAGCAACTGGGAGACATCAACCTAACAGCAACTGGAAGACGGCAACACAACAGAAACTGGGAGACGCCAACACAACAGGAACTAGAAAGACACCTACACAACAGGAACTGGGAGACATCGACCCAATATGAACTGGGAAACGCCAACACAACAGGAACTTGGAGACGCCAACACAACAGGAACTAGAAAGACACCAACACAACAGCAACTGGGATACATCAACCCAACATGAACTGGATGACAGTAACACAACAGGAACTGGGAGACGCCAACACAACAGGAACTGGGAGACGACAACACAGCAGGAACTGGGAGACGCCAAAACAACAGAAACTTGGAGACACCAACACAACAGGAACTGGGAGACGCCAACACAACAGGAACTGGGAGACGACAACAAAGCAGGAACTGGGAGACACCAAGACTACAGGAACTGGGGCACACCAACAAACCGGAAACTGGGAGACGCCAAATTAACAGGAACTCGGAGACGCCAACACAACAGGAACCTGGAGACGCCAACACTACAGGAACTGGAAGACGCCAACACTACAGGAACTAGGAGACACCAACACAACGAGAACTAGGATACACCAACACAACAGGAACTGGGAGACACCAACACAACAGGAACTGGGAGACACCAAAACAATAGGAACTAAGAGGACAATAACACAACAGATAAGAAAAGACGCCAACACATCAGGAACTTAGAAGACACGAGAACATAAGAATGTATTTACCAATTTCAAACTATGAAAAAATAAAAGACAAAAATAAGCAGATAGTGTTATGCAAATATGGGAATTCTTAATGCTCCTTTTTTAATGGAGTAACCTTCGTTTGTTTGAGTTCATCGAAGAACTTGTCTAGGGAAGTTAAAAATATTATCAGATTGGATAATACATTTCAAAGAGAATTTCAACCAAGTAATAGAATCTTCTAATCTTATCCTCTACACTTACGAAATGCTTGCTATCGTGTTTTGACACGATCTTTGTAGGAAAAGCTGTATTTTTTATTAAAATTACTGATGGCACTTATACTGGAGTGAATTGATAAAACAGCGTCACCTTTCAGTTCAGTACCAATATCACAAACAACATTAACCAAAAAAAGCGATTAAAACAGTGCAGACACCCTTTCGATTAGATAAAACTTTGTCGCTCTGACAAACAACTGTGCACCCATCATTATTACATTTATTTGATAAGAATGGCTTGACAGTTGGCAGAAATCCTTAGATTTAGAGCAACACTTCAGCGCTCAACAAGATTGGTTCGCACTAACCGTCGTATTCTGCAAATTTACAATTGTTTTACGTTCCTGCTTTGGCTTAGAATTTCTACCAAGAATGGGTCCATTGCACTATGTCTGAAGGCACCGCTCCTTTAACTATCCGTGGAGTTTGACTAGAGATCTAGTGATCACAGAACCATATAACAAAGAGTTAAAATAGTGTTCAAAGTGTCACGATTTTTAATAGCGTTCCAAGTACAATACCCTTAACAATTGAAGGGCGTTCCCGGCATATTACCAAAATACCATTCCAAGCACTATATTCTCTTGAGTGACAAGTGTTCGAAGATTCATTGAGTTAAAAATAGCGTTCCTAGCACCACCATATCCACTTGATTTATAATAGCGGTCTCACCACCATATCCCCTTGTGTTATAATAGCGGTCTCACCACCATATCCCCTTGAGTCATACTAGAGGACCAAGCACCAGTTACCCTTGGGTTAGAATAACATTCCCAACACCAAATCCCTTTTAGTTGGAAAAGCGTTCTCAACACCATCTCCCCTGGAATTAGAATAGCGTTGTCAGTACCATATCCCCTGGAATTAGAATAGCGTTGTCAGTACCATATCCTCTTTAATTAGAATAGCGTTGTCAGTACCATATCCTCTTTAATTAGATTAGCGTTGTCAGTACCATATCCTCTTTAATTAGAATAGCGTTCTCAGTACCATATCCTCCTTAATTAGAATAGCGTTTTCAACACTACATCACCTTGAGTTAGAAGACCGTTCAGAGACCATATCCTCAAAACTTATGTTTCCATGAGTAAATATTGTGTTTTCAGCATATCCCTTTGAGTTAAAATGGCACTCCCAGGACCATATCCCCAAATTTTAGAACATTTTTACTTCACCATTGACTTAGAATATCGTTCCAGATACCCTACTATTTTAGATTTTTAGCAATTCCAATAACATTTCCTCTAAATTTAGAATAGTTTTCCCAGCACCTTATCCCTGTGAGTTTGAAACAGCTTAATCAAGCTTCACGATATTTTTTTCTCGTGTTTTTTGCATAATGTTTCTCCTTGTCAGTGTTGGAAAACTCAATTTTCTTATGCCCACACGTATGCATTATCCTTCCATACTTTGATAGACGAGATTTTGATTGTTAACCAATGCATGGTTGTATTATACTGAAAGGCTGGAAATGGCGCTGGCATGCAGGATGCTGTGAATAATGGACGAAGCACGGTATGGGTCAACATTACACACTCATTCTCCGTCTTAATGTGTACTGTAAAACACCGAACGAGGAAAGCAGGTCCAATAAAAACAGACTTTAACAGCTCTATCAGAGAACTATAGCATACTGATATGACATCAGTTCTGGTAATGTTAAAGTTCACATCATTTCAGTCGTCACATTTCTTCGGGTTTGACAAATAATTGAATGTTTCTAATGTCTGGATATTGACCGAGCGGTATGTACTTCAGTGAGTTACGTTATCTCATATAGCTTAATACCCCACGTGGGGGTTAACAGTGCAGTCTGTGTGCCCTAGGAGTAGGTCATAGTTCATATGACACTCGTTCATCGCCTAAATGCTGGTAACGTTATACACTCTAAAATAAGATAATGCCGAATTGTCATCAAAACCGTACGTTAAGTTCAAAATCAATGAACTTTATGACAAATGAAAGGTTTGTTTGGAAACCTTTACTTCAAAACGTACAACAATAAGACCAGACGTTCCGGAAGAGTAGGGGTCCTCTTCTTCATCGACACCTGCCATGTAAATCTGTTAGATCCAATTAATGTCATGTCCTCAAAACGAGACCCGAGGTAGCGACAACTAAACAAAGAGGTATATTTACGAGTATAATCAAAGCATTGACTTCATATCATTCAAAAATAGCAAATTTCGCTAATACCGGATTGGCCATAGACTTCATCAATCTACATATCTGGCAATCCTGTGCTGTCCGTCAATAGTCGACACCCTTACAGAATCAACTGCGATATGTAAATGTACTTACAACAGAGGGAAATTACACGATCGGAAAATTATAATCGTCGCACTTATTGTAGAGCTTTGTAGTAATTAAAGAGCGAGGGAAGCGGCTGAAATAAAGGATTATGTGATGTCCTTGATTGCAAGCTCATGAGGGTATATACATGTACGATAGAAGTGGCCTATAAGTGTCTTGCCATTTATAAACATAACATTGTCGATATATCTGAAAATGAAATTGAAAGGACTTTTCGTTACCAGTCCTGATATGCTATTTAATAAATACAGCTTTATGAAAACAAAAACAAGTCAGACGGAAGAGGGATACAGTTCGTTCCTAAAGGAAAGCCCAAAATCTGCTGGATGAATTTGCCACATATCTCAACAGAAAAATTCTCAACCATGAACTCAGTATTTCTCAAAGAAATACAAAACTCATATACGATTGCATCAACATTCAGGAAAACTGAAAATCGGCATGACGAAGCAACAACAGGAACCGAGACGACTCCAGAACGAAAAGAAAAACCAACACGAATGAAACAACACATTAAGAGCCCTTGTCGTGGAGACACGTAGCGCTTTCTTCAGTCACAGCCTTGACATTATTAACTCAGTCGATGTTGACGAAACATCTTCAAATATTAATTACTAAATGCAAATATCACACGTCTACCTTAGAACTTAAATTGGCTTAAAATGTCCATTACAAGTTTCCATTAGAGTACACTGTATGACAAATGAGCCTCATCGTACACAGTTTTAAAAATTTTACTAACAGTCTCTTCGATAAAACAATTACAAAAAAAATTAAAGAGGCTCTAAATAAGATACACAATGAAGTCCAAAAAAGTCATTGTCACACGTCCTATGCCTAGCTCTGATAATGACAGTTGCAGAAAGGAAGACGGGTTTCCCGTGCGTTTAAAAAGCCCAAAACCTGTGACAGATGAAAAGATGAAGAAGACACAGAGAAAACAAAAAACCATTCTGGAAGATCTGTGGAACGTAAAATACTTGAAGGACAAAACATGTTAACACATGTACACTGTTAGAGGTAGATCAGTGACTCGGGATACATAAATAAATAATTACACACTTAAAAAGAGCCTCACTCGGTGGACATTCCCTACAGGGTGATCTATAATAAGAGAACGGATTTCTAACACAATGGACAGTTGTTTGAGACACCGGGCCAGTAATTGCCACAATGTAAGACAACAACATACGGGCGGCCATACCCCACGTCATTGGGGTGGGTTAATAGGCGGTGTGTAGATGCGGGTCATCAGTCCGTGACCTCAGTACATGTACTACCATTTACCATTGTTTTACCAAATATGGTATGGAGACAGTGCACGCGACATTCTCTAATGTTCTGGAAACAAGGATCTGTTTAAAATTATAATATGATTTTTAAATAATGTATGCACAGAACAAGTTTTTGATCCCCTTTATGACCTTTCAGGCGAATTCGTCAGAACTAGCCGATGCATCCCATTCTAAATAAAAATGTTAATAAGTTATCAAATGACGCACATAGTAATTTAATCTGCCTTAAGGTTGAACTACCAAATCAGTCCTTTTATTTGAGTTCAGAAAACATATACGATTATACTTTTGTTAAAGGAGTGCGGATTGAAGCTAAAACCATTTAGCAAAATGAACATGGTGGTGAGCTTTCAAAAACAATCCGAAGCATTATTATATTATCTTATTATCTGGAGCTTATAAAGCAATGGAGTATGTGTTATTTAATTATCCTTTTTTTACATAGCAATAACACAAAGTCAAGTAATACACGAGGGTCATTGTAGTAAAACGAGAGTAGCATGTTAATGGTTTAATACTCCAATTACTACTGTTTGTCCAGCTAATTAATCAAATAATTACCAAGCCCCTAAATGCATACAACAGAATTAATTTCTATTTGCACGTTACGATTGATAATTATATCATAACAGACAATGCATAAAAATTCAACGAGAAAATGTTTCTTCAAGCTTAGGGATAAGAAAATAATCCAAATTACGTATTTGACCATTTTTTAAGTGCATTGTGCTTTAGTGTAACAGTGAGTATGAAAATTATGCCAAGACAAACTAAAGTGCATTAAGAATTTGCCAAAGATTTCATCGAAATGATGTTAATGGATAATATAAAATTATCAATGTCGCTAAAAGTATTTTTTTTAAAAAGAACCATATCTTTTTGCAGACATGTATTTAAATGTTTTATGTTAATAATTCTACTCTTTGGAAAAACCTTATAAAGAGTGACATCAGAATACTTTCTGTCGTCACAATTTCATTATATGACGTCACGTCTTACACTGACTTTTTCCGTAGTCTGAGAAGTAAATGCAAGCGCTTGTTACGACGGAAATCTATAAATGAGTGATTGGATGAGCTAGATGGTTAATGCGTAAGAATCGATCAGGACTTGTATTCATTATTCCATTGCTGTGCGTAGACAATAATTAAGAATTAACTAATGAGAATGGATGTATATCAAAATAATTCAACATTAATACAAGATTTTCTATGAAGCACATGTCTACTGTGTTTGCAGTCATAATATGTTGATGTCGCATTGTGTACAATGCATCTCGGGGTAAGATCTAGAATTGAAATATTGACGGTGGTCAGAGACTTTTTTCGCAAATATTCCATACATATTCTGTATTACAATAAAATATGTTGAATCCATTCCTATTTCTTTGATACATTTAAAATCCTGGGATACAGCTAAGGTGAGTGTTGCCAGTTATGTCAAACTATACACAAAATGTCTCTGTATTAATAAAGTTATCGGAGGTTTAAACATTTCTTTATAAATTTAGAGTGAAACTATCGAACAATACTTAAATGCATAGTATATACTTGTGAAATTATTGAATTACAATAATTGTTATTTCAACGTCAATAATCACATAGATGTTTTCCTTCTAAGAAGAAAATATCGTAACGTTAGTCTAAGATGCAACCAACACTTACAACGTAGAACATCAGAGAGACAACTAAACTGATTCTGGAAATAAAACACACATATGTCGTCCTCTGTAAACGTTCTAAAATGAACAGACACTTACCGAAATACAGAACTAAAAATTACCACGGCAGAACGGAACCCCGTTATCAATACAGCTTAACAAGTACTGCACATCTAGCCGACATACCTAAGCTAAAAGTTGTCACTGTAAAACAGTAACCAATGATAACTGTTACAAACAGCTCTGGTACTGCACATCATCATTACCTTAGGGTTAAGTCTGTGGTGTGTAGATTGTTAGGGCTAAGTCTGTGGTGTGTAGATTGTTAGATTTGTATGGGTATGGGTGACAACGCTGCGGTTATAACACTACGGTTTGGGACTTTAATGCTTCGAACAATCAACTCTTTTTTTTTCTTTTTTTTCTTTTTTTTCTTTTTTTCTTTTTTTTCTTTTTTCTTTAATTTTTTTTTCTTTTTTTTTCTTTTTAACTGAGAGTGCAATATGGTGTTTGCTCTTTTTACATGCTGTAAAGAAACGCCACAGTGTAGGGAAAAGACCTCTGGTAGACGAGTCGAGAATGCGACGCACGATTGGAATTGAAACAATTTTTTAATTCTGTACAAATACAAAAAACTTTTCATCACAATGCTTACTGTATGTAAAAACAGTGACATTATTCCAACATTGAACGTTATTATTCTTACATTTAAACGTTTGTCTTACACGATATAATTTAACACAAATGTTGTCACAACTTTTGGTGTTTGCTGTAGTGTTATTGACGTGAAAATTACTTTGGAAACAGCTTTTTCATATTTTCACAAAAACAATACATCACACTAAGAATTAGAAAATCAACATCATTCTAAAACTAAACCTTTATCTGTTGATAAGCTTGTTTTATTTCGTCACACTTATTGTATAGTTTCGTACTGACAGTTACAGTTGTAAAGAAATATAATTACACTTTGTCATTAGTGCAGAGAGCAGTCAAAATCGTGTAGACTGCATGCCACAAAAGTGCACAATCCCTTCACGGGCATTTGTTCCGCTGGCATTCGACGGGGAGGGGCACGCGACGTGGGTCACGGTGTACTAATACAACGCTCACATTTGCCTAGCATAAAACAACTACTCCTGATTGGCCATAATCTTTATTGGCTATCCCGAGAGCCATCAATGATCACAAATATATTACTTCGTCGCCAAAGAAGTGTTTATTAATTCGCAAACGCCATCTTGCTGTGTTTTTATTTCCCACATTACCGCTTACAGAGAGTGCATTTTGTCATTAAGACGGGGTACATAATATGCAACGTCTTTCCTCCCCTGGCTTTCAATCAGCATCAGCAGCCGGGTAATAACCACGGCAACGTTACAACTAATGGTAGATTCGACAACTTTGTCTGTATACGTGTTGTTTTACGAATTGTTAGTGTTGTGATTGCCTATAGGATCGGGTTTTGGTTTCTGCTCTGGGAAAAGGATATGGACGGATGTCATATTTCAAGAAAAAAACATATTTCTGACAAATACAATTGTAGAAAAATAAGAAACCTTTAAAAATACTAAATATAAGAACAGCAAATTATTATATTAATATTTTTATGTTCAGATAGTTTCCTTTTACATGGTATTGTCGTCTGACCATTGAGTTGATTTAGCATGAAGCTGACTATACCTACAGAGCTGACCCTGGACCACGGGAAATGTCTCCCGGAGGAACATCCGTTTCCAATGACAATACCTTATCGGTAAAATAGCCGGCATATCTTGACGTTAACAGCAATATAATCATGTTTTTAAACGAAAATTGTCCGGCAGTAAATATGATTTACGATTTCCTACACATCGTCAAACCAGTTTTCTATTTCAGTACAGTTTGTGAGCTCCTCGGGGCAGATGTGGTTGCTGTTTGTTCGGACACGGCGCTAGAACAGAAATAAACAGCATTGAAAGATACACAGCTCGAATCAGCACGTGATAAAGGGGACTTCTACAGACAACACCCCCGGCCGTCTACACGGTATGGTGGAGATATTACCGACTCTTATACTAACACCGTGCCTCACACAATCTCCTGATAAAGATCGACAGATAGTCTATTCAGCGATATGAACTTTAATACCAGATTATATGTGTGATGTTTCAATTCAAATTCAGTTTCACACATATAAATGTTATCGGTTTGACAAACGTTACTTTTATAAACGATATCACATTGATAAACAATTCTTTTAAAGGCTTTCGTAAATCAGATACAGCCACTGAGCGACACATTTATTACAAAACATACTTTTAAAAGAATTTTACTTAACGCGCGTTTCATCGCCCCTAGCAGGGAACCATTCACACCTGGATATTGTTTAAAACACCTTGCGATCAACACATAAAGATTAGACCACAGGAAAACGTGAACTGGAGAAGGATCATATCTGATATTGACGCATCCTACGCATTCCACCAACAGAAAATTACTGAAATGAATATCAACATATATATAAAGGACAATGGATAAAGGATTTCTATTTATGAAAACGCAATATTATCAAATGAAACTTATCTTTGCAGTTAATCGGATGATAATAGCATATACAATACTGCTACTACTGAACTAGAAAGTGTCTCTGATAAAGCAATTCACGCCAGTTAAAGTGCCAGTTTTTAAACTCTTAACATCAATTCAACCTCCTTTACATTTAATCTTACCTACCTACTTTACATTCAATCTTACCTATTCAACCTACTTTACATTTAATCGTACCTATTCAACCTACTTTACATTTTATCTTACCTATTCAACCTACTTTACATTTAATCTTACCTATTCAACCTACTTTACATTTAATCTTACCTATTCAACCTACTTTACATTTAATCTTACCTGCCTACTTTACATTTAATCTTACCTACTCAACCTACTTTACATTTAATCTTACCTATTCCAAACTTGATATTATTAGCAACGTCAACAAACAGTTTGCACAAACAGTGCAGACAACACTCTGTTAGATAAAATATTGTCGTGTTGAGTAAAGACAGTAGACTGATCATTATTACGTGTACGTGATGAGAATGGTTTGACGGTTGCGAAGAAATCCTTAGATCCGTGTGTGTTAAAATCCACAGTATTAAACAAAATACTTCCGTATTGATTGCCGTTTAGAAGAATGTGATAAGGCCTATCAGTCATTTTTGCCTGGTGAAATTAACCTTTAGAAAGACCAAATATATATCGCATTGATCGTCCAATGTGTTTATCGTTATATTGACTTTCAGAAGACAGATGCTACATAAGGAACAGTTTTAGCCTGGCCTAAACATAAAGAACGGAGAAATCAGAATATACGCTGTTCATACATTTCTGATATTATACCAGTGTGTTTCTAAACATTGTACTCTTAGTTACTGGTACATTGACACTGGTAAGATATCTGAAGGTAAACTGAACTTCCAAACCTATGTTTTTAGCAGGCCGCGGCGGCGTAATCGTCAGAGTTGCGGTATTTCTGGACTGAAGCTACGTGGTGCCGGAGCGTGTAAGTTTGAGGCCCCGACAGAGAATAACGAGTCAAAAAATTGTCTTTTTTCGCGAGTTGTGTTTCTATGTTTTCTATCCAATGATAAACATAATATATCATATGCAACTGTGAATGTTTATATGAACAACCTGTCGTAATTGGACCCAGTCTAATGAATATATTTCAAAATGATCCGGAATAATTGTGGTTAAAATTTCAGACACATATATATAATTCCATGAATATAATAAGTTAGTTGGATTAAAAATATTAAAAAAAATCGATTTTCTATTTATGTCAAATATATGCGTTCGAAGCATTTTTCTGACGACAACTTCTCTCACCATTCCTTTATATTTTATATCTTTGACATTTTTTACTTCCTGTGTGTGGTATTAACGGAAAGTTAATAACTTTCTCTATTAGAAAAAAAAAAAGCCAGATTCATCCTTTTGATGAGAAAAGAGGGAAGATTGGCGGCACTGTATCTTTAATAGTTATTTCCCTAATATTCCATCAATTAGAATACGGATATGCACTTTTCAAATCGCTATTACTTTCATAAGCATATCAAATTCCGATTCCGACCTTTGTACACATCTACGGATTCTCTTGTTTCTGTTTGCACGCGTTTATTATTTATGTTTCGCTTCAGTATTTATTCCTTTAAGCTTTACCATTTTGGTTGTAACCTTTATGCCATCCTGTTTACTGTGATTGGAAAAGTAACCCTGACCTTGTTAACGCACTCAACCCTTTTTATATCTATACACTTAAGTTCATATTAAACAGCTGTATTTAGTGCTAAAGCATATAGTACCTGTGATATTTATAAAGACAAGTAGAAATGAAGAAAAAAATAAAAATAATAACAAAACAGCACAAAAATGTTTTTGGAATGTTACATCAAGTGTTAAGTGTGAGTTTTTTGTCTATTTTTTTCAACATAACTTTAATATTTTTATTCTTTGTGTCCATTACTATGTATTCAGTTAAATTAACGTGATATTAACAAAGATAGCACGTGCCTTCAATTAAAATAGACAACATGAACCCTGAAACAAATGTAGAACCACAAGTATAAATGTTTTTGCATTATGTTTTATACAGAAAAGGTGTCTCCTTCCCATAATTGCAAACAATTTTTATGGTGAATGTAATTCAAAGCACGTGCTTTGTAATTAAATCTCAGTACACAGAGGATATGATAGAGTGCCCTCTACCTCTGGTTTACTGTTAGATATCATAGATATCAGCCGTATGCACCATCAAATCAAAGACGAACGTTCGCTTCCTAACAATGTTTATCGGGAAAGAGGCATATATTTAGTCGGAATCGCGTGTGTACTGTTCCGGCATATTTGTGAAGCGCATGATATGCATGCCACTGTACACAATCGGACAGATTTTTGTTCCAAATCGCATGTCGAGCGAAAAGTAATATCTTTTGTTCCGAATGATCTCTCAGTTCCGAATGGCGTAACAAAGAGTTGGCACTTCTCCCAGTGGATACCAACAGTATTGCATGTGATATGTTGTACGTATCCTGAATTTCTATATTAGGAGGCTGGACGAAGCGGAAACTCACACAACAGCGGATCTCCACAATAACAAATAAGAAAAATAAGTGATAGCGTTGATTTGATTAGATTTCTCTAAACCCTGATTTTTTGTAATTGCAACAGTTTCGCCTGAAAAGCGTCCAGATTGGTTGATAGTTGTAGCGCTATCGCGACATGTACGTTCTGACTGTATAGAGTGCGGGTTATGTAAAGTGCGTTGGTGTAACGCAGATTAAACACACGTGGCAAATATGAGAACTAATGAAACGAATATCACTCGATAGGTCGGGTTTTAACGTAATTTCTCACAAGCGGGTTTAGTTATGAGTGTGGTATGGTGATAGAATGGAGTTTGTTGGTCTATCCTCGGGATTACCGAATTGACATTTCGTGTACAATGAAACGAAATTAAAGATGGCCGTGATTGAAGAGGCGATGCAATTTTGTTGTTGCAATCTGTTTAAATAGATGGTCATTGCACATGCTTTTCGATCCAGAATTGCGCAGATCTGATGGTCAATAGGGGAGGTAATCCATTCTGGTTCTGAAATGAATTTCATTTCCACAATACGGGCAAGCTTTATGGAAAGAGCAGTTCTAATTTCCTGTATTATGTTATTTTCTAAGAGTACCTTTGGTCGCAGGGTTATCCTGCTATTATGTGTATTTATTGTACCCTTAATCCCATGTCAATTTCAACATGTCAATAAGTGTGCTATTCCGTGATGGCTGATAATTTCATTGTTCAAATAATTGATTAAATGGATCATATAAGTTGAGTACATACATTTTTTTATCTTGTTTTGCATTCTACTGATATTGATAACTAACTAAACAAAACTGATTAACGATACCATAATACTATAGACAATAAATGAATTTGTAATAAGTCTCAAACCTATTTTAACAGAGAGTGAAAAGGGCCTGGTATATCGTCATCACTAAGAGTAAACTGCTTTATCACAAAAGACCATACGCATTACTGTGAAGCAAACTTGACAACCATGACATAAACTGGTAAGAAAGCACTAAAAGCATTATGACATAATTCAAATTATTTAATCAATACTAAGCTTTTTGCAGTTTGTATTTGGAATGACTTTGGACGTTTTTACAAGTCCTAATGATGTTGATCGTGCTTCAACATTGTTGTACATTTCTTTTGATCTACACTCTGCTTACGTAAAGACCAACTGTAACCAAAACAAAAAATGATCTTTTTAAACTTATATATTTTTAACAGCATTCACGCACTCTGACAAAATCAAAACGCTTTGTTGATAGTGAAAGAAAGACATGATTCGAGTAGTCATGAAAACAACATGAAAGACATGGAACCCCATAAATATCTTAAGTCAACGAAGCCGCTCCAGAGCGTCTGCAACACCAAACATCTTTCACTATGTTTCTGTCAAACCCAAAAGAATTACTTGCCGAAAGCGACAAGGGCACCTTAATGTTGCCTTTTATCATGGCCGCCAGTGAAACTTCGTATCTTGAAATAAGGTCATGATGCAAATAAACACTACAAAGCATTTCAGGTACAAAAAGAAAAGACTCCATTTACATCCTTTAGTTATTCTAATCCTATTGTATTCATTGTAGCCAAGCCTTTCAGCTACAAGCAGGCGCTGCAACAGCTGAGTGTGCATGTCCTTAGAATAAGACCTCTTCAGCATGGTATTGACTTTCATCTCCATACCACAATGGGGTAGATCTGTGCACTTAGTTACTGACTTTCTAAACCTTATCCACAATGTAAAGCTACGAAAACTTTTTATGAAATGTCAAAGGATTGACAGACTCTTATCATAAAATGGAATTTGTAATCAAAACACTAATGGATTCCGTGGAAGACTACGGCATTAGATGAGCAGACAAAAGCATGCTGAATTGGACACGCTTTCAGAGTGAGTTAAATCTGTCAAGTTCGTCATTCTTAGAAGAAATCAAAAAGGAAAACCTCACACAAGTCTGTTTTCTTATTTCTGATGTCAAAACTTAGCTCAACGATCTGCTTAGGGTGTCGGCAAAGTGTCTGCTAGCTTGATCCTTGTATGCAAAAAACTAGTATTATATATACATATACTGCTTTTATGAATTACTAGTCTTGTATGATACCAAAGAAACCCTACTTATACAGTATGTAATACATTTTTTGAAGACATTTAACTAGCTTTTCATGTTTTTGTATAACACTCTTTCTGATTGTTGGTCAATGTTAAGAAAAGTGACATTTTTCGTTTGTATTGAATTCCGTAATTTAACAAGAGTCACTTTAAACGTGTTATCGGCAGATCTACTTGTTCAATCCAGCCATTATCCATAATTCTAACCAACATTCTCAGTACCAGTAAATCACTGTTGCAGTCGTATTGTGAAACTGTATGCCCCATAAGTGAATTATCTTTGTACAATACTCAAATAATAATTAATAATAATAATTCGGGTTCTTATATACCGCTTTATCATAACCTAGTTCGTAGGTCGTCTCAAAGCGGTTCACAAATTATTATCCGTAGTTACAGGGCTTTTGCAACCAGCCAATATCTTTCTCAACTCCCCGGGGAGCATACAGCCAGTGCTGCCATTTCGGCGCTCACAGCTAGCATTCTACAATTCTAGCACTGCCCAACCACGTA
>JAUMHH010164310.1:0-11512 GCA_032359455.1 Chlamys rubida | reverse complement strand
ACCGAGTGACGTCAGCTACACAGTAACACAGACATATACCGGGTGACGTCAGCTACACAGTAACACAGACATGTACCCACTGACGTCAGCTACACAGTAACACAGACATGTACCGAGTGACGTCAGCTACACAGTAACACAGATATGTACTCACTGACGTCAGCTGCACAGTTACACAGACATGTTCCGAGTGACGTCAGCTACACAGTAACACAGACATGTACCGAGTGACGTCAGCTACACGGTAACACAAACATGTACTCAGTGACGTCAGCTACACAGTAACACAGACATGTACCCAGTGACGTCAGCTACACAATGACAAAAATATGTTTCTAGTGACGTCAGCTCGCAGTAACGCAGACATGTACTGAGTGACGTCAGCTACACAGTAACACAGACATGTACTGAGTGACGTTAGCTACACGGTAACACAGACATGTACCGAGTGACGTCAGCTACACAGTAACACATACATGTACTGAGTGACGTTAGCTACACGGTAACACAGACATGTACTGAGTGACGTCAGCTACACAGTCACACAGACATGTACCGAGTGACGTTAGCTACACGGTAACACAGACATGTACCGAGTGACGTCAGCTACACAGTTACACAGACATGTACTGAGTGACGTTAGCTACACGGTAACACAGACATGTACTGAGTGACGTCAGCTACACAGTAACACAGACATGTACTGAGTGACGTTAGCTACACAGTAACACAAACATGTGCCGAGTGACGTCAGCTACGCAGTAACGCAGACATGTACTGAGTGACGTCAGCTACACAGTAACACAGACATGTACCGAGTGACGTCAGTTACACAGTAACACAAACATGTACCGAGTGACGTCAGCTACACAGTAACACAGACATGTACCGAGTGACGTCAGCTACACAGTAACACAGACATGTACTGAGTGACGTCAGCTACACAGTAACACAGACATGTACTGAGTGACGTCAGCTACACAGTAACACAGACATGTACCGAGTGACGTCAGCTACACAGTAACACAGACATGTACCGAGTGATGTCAGCTACACAGCCACACAGACATGTACTGAGTGACGTCAGCTACACAGTAACAAATACATGTACTGAGTGACGTCAGCTACACAGTAACAAATACATGTACTGAGTGACGTCAGCTACACAGTAACAAAGACATGTACCGAGTGACGTCAGCTACACAGTAACACAAATATGTTTCTGGTGACGTCAGCTACACATAACACAGACATGTACCGAGTGACGTCAGCTTCAAAGTAACACAGATATGTTTCTAGTGACGTCAGCTACGAAGTAACACAGACATGTACCCAGTGACGTCAGCTACACAGTAACATTACAAGTACCGAGTGACGTCAGCTACACAGTAACACAGACATATACCGGGTGACGTCAGCTACACAGTAACACAGACATGTACCGAGTGACGTCACATACACACAGTTACAGAGACATGTACCGAGTGACGTCAACAAGCGCTACACATGAACACCAATATGTATAGACATGAACACAAACATTTATTGAGGGACGGTTATATAAGTGTTGTGCATCTTGGTAAAGTATTTTCTATGTCGGCTAAAACGTTGTATCTTTACCTACTCGTATATTACTTGCTCTGTTTTGTCTTACTGTAAGCTTTTATACGAAATGTACGTACGACCTACATACGAAACCAAAAGTTTGAGTTATGTACGTCATTTATAGAGAGTTAGATTTTATCTTAACTCAACTGTTGTGGATAAGCTATTATTTAAGCTTGATGAAAAAAAACCTTCTTATCTCTATATACTGAAGTAGTCTATTTCTGCTGTTTGAAAAAAACCCACTTTATATTGCATCACATTGATTCTATTTTCGAACTTTATTTTTTTCGATTTAGTTAATTACAATTTTACATTAAGTTGTGATTATCTATGCAGGCGTTGCACAGCTTTGCCCCGGTCTCAATATCTGGGATCCTTCAGGCGCTATTACAACTGGTATTTAAGGTGTGTCTTGAATCTCATTAACAAATATTTGAGGTGTGGTTTAAGACAAGTGACGATCCGTTGAAGTTAGCTCTAGCGATTTCCTAACCATCTCTCTATTAGCTTAGTGCACGTGTAAGTATTGGCTGTTGTATTTTTTTCCTGAGATGATTTTTTTCAAGTTAATAAGATCTCCAATAAGTAATGTAACTTTCTTATGCAACTGAGTGGCTTTTCTCCCAAGTTGTATTACTGACATGACTGTTATAACTGTAGACAATCAATTATTCGCAAACATAACCCTTCCAATTGTAGAGGAATTATTTCAATTAATCCGTCAACATGTATTGAATATGTATCGAGCGATAAAATATCGAATATGTATCGAGCGATAAAATAGTTTTACTACTATCAAAATTAGTTTCTTCCTTCTTACACAATAATAAAATATCCCATGTATTTTTGTAAAGTTCGAGATTGTGCTACATGTACCGCATTCAATTGATCACGTGCACGGTTTGCTGTTCGGGCGTGGATTTGCTATTGCGAAGACTATCAAAGCTATGATAAACTCTATAACTCTGCATGTGTGCGCGAGACATCGATCGCACCACAGACAAGGCCAAGGTCGTGTGCTGTGACGTTATGGAACACAATCAAATAGAGTGCCCGTCCTTTGTCTTTATATATAGATACGTTCGAATAGATTAATGAAGACTGAGGTACTGCAAATGGCACTAAATGAGGATCGGAGACACTAAACACTGTCTCGTATTACTCCATATACGGATCAGGTAAACAATACGTCACTAGGCATAATATTGTTTCCGCGTTTCCATGATATTACCTTTAATAGAAATTTGGCGTGAATTTTCCATTTGGAAGATAAGTAACTAATCAGTAAGAAGTGCCCGTAATATGTATTACCTCTGCTGGTTAGTTTATCAGTGTTTAAGGCCGGAAACGTGTGTTATTATTGACATTAGTGCTCTAAAGTCATGCTACTGCGAAGGTTATTGCTGCCAAGGTCATGCTACTGCCAATGTTATTACTGCCAAGGTCATGCTACTGCGAAGGTTATTGCTGTCAAGGTCATGCTACTGCGAAGGTTATTGCTGCCAAGGTCATGCTACTGCGAAGGTCACTGCTGCCAATGTCATGCTTCTGCTAAGGTTATTGCTGCCAAGGTCATGCTACTGCGAAGGTTATTGCTGCCAAGGTCATGCTACTGCTACTTACTGTGAAGGTTATTGCTGCCAAGGTCATGCTTCTGCGAAGGTTATTGCTGCCAAGGTCATGCTTCTGCGAAGGTTATTGCTATCAAGGTAATGCTACTGCCAAGGTCACTGCTGCCAGTGTCACGATACTGCCAATGTACAGTTTGAGCCTCTGTCACACCGCAGGTTTGATTACTGTAAATCTAGGTGTTTGGCTAAACCATATTGTTGTAATATGGTCATTCAAAACCTGGATACGAGCAGGTTAGCTCCGAACTGTAGACGGGTGTTCTTACCAAATGCGACATCTGGTTGAGTGATCGATCCATTCTTTGCCCCTAAGTCAATGGAGACACCTGCCTCTCGAGTTAAAGGAGGGGGTCTACTTTACACTTAATATTATGTATACAGTAGACCCCCCCCCCCCCCTCACCCCTCTTATTTGATTTGAGAGGCAGGTACCTGTGCTCTGACCCATTTTGAATGGACACGGGGTCATATGATCTACGTACTTTACACGTAATGACACTGGCAGGAGCAGGATTAGTTTTTTTCCTAACACATGTATGGTTCCATGTAACCCTAGTTTACGTATGACTGTGCTCATATACTCTAGGGCTTCTTTGGTGAATGTTTAGAATAAAAGTTACTTCATGCACATTGGCTATGCAATCTTATCTCGTTATCAACAGGGCTTTAAGAACGTTCTTAAATTGCATGCTATTGTATTGAGTTTCGGTGAGGTGCATATACGATTATATGAATATTAACCGAGACCAAGTCATTGTTTGTAACTACTTTCAGGTTCATACAAGTGTTGAACGGCAAGTTCATACCGGTATGAACATTGGAAAAATGATGTTTAATCCTTCTACTTACATTCTAGATTTTTACTTATTATTGATCTGAATATAGATTATCCCTTATTTTTCCGATATTGAAGTGGTTATGTTGTCATGCACACACAGTGCAAACGAGATTCCTGGAATAGCCTAACGACATCACTAAACTCGGATTCACCGGAATTTGATCCTGGATACACCAGAATGTACTTATAAGGTCAATATCTCACGTAAAGGCGTCAAAGATAAAGTAATCACGTGCTCTTAACTCAATTGGTTAAGTCTCAGTGACGCATCGATAACATAAGGTCATACAAGACCACACGTGAGAGACAGATACATGTAAGTGTATGGAAACTTAGGACACGAAATAAAACAATTGGGTGTGAGACAGAGGTAGCTTGTATTGCGATAAAGGTCACAAAGGGTGGCTATCATGTTACTGGTAGAATTCGTATATAGTAATGTCAAGGTCACAGATAATGATAGTAAGATCACAGGAATAGCATGTACCTTTGCCAAGGTCACATACAAAGGTAACATGTACAAATACCAAGGTAGTAGACAAGTGCACATGTCAAGGTCATGAGAAAGGTCACGTATGTACTTAAACACTGTACCAAGGTAAGATATGTCGTTGATGTGACGTCGATTTTTGTTCAGAATAAAGTCAAGAAGGTGGCCTCCAAGTCATTTGCTTTACCCTAGTAATATTTGGTACTAATTGTGATTCAGGGTTCATCTACCAATAGGTACATATACGCGAATAAGAAAAAAATCTTATACATTTAAATGAATATGTTATTTTCGCGGTCGCGATACGTACTTTCTAGATATACTCGAACGCAGGTAACTGCGTACGTGTAGCTATTCCTTTTGAAGATTAATTTCATTTATTATTTAAGGAAGAGTGCTGATTGGATGGCGCAGTGGATAGCGAGCTCGCCTGTAACCGACCCCCACCCCCTGTATTCTGCCGTACTCGTGAAACATCCATGGTATTAAAAGTGGAACAATGAGATATCCTCTATATATTTTATATCGAATTCCTATGACGTCATTGTTATCTCCATTGCTGAAACACTTCACATCCGATCACGAACCCAACTGCCGGAACTCTCCCTTCTCGTTTACGGAAAGTTTCGATGGTTCAAGATTGATCACGTGTCTGAGAACAAATCGTCTAGCAAACGGGCGATTATTCTGATTGTCAAAAGATTAATTCATTGAAATATAACATTTCTCCAAGTCCAGATTTAAAACATTTCAAAATATTCCATTGTTGGTGAAATCTGGGTAATTTTACCGTGAACAATAGCGTGCTATAGCCTGTACTAGTTCGCACGATGCCCTGCTGAGGTCGACGTGGCATTCCAAATGATAAATGACAACAATGGTAGTCATTACAGCTACGCAGCAGTAACCAAGGCTGGCTTATTGATTAGCAAATGCTCCGGGAAACATCAATAGTTTTGTTAGAGTAAAAATTAACGGCATGACCAAATGCATGACTGTATGATAGGGCTGTGTTTATTAGCTCTTATAGTGCACTATGTACAGGCCATTGATTCAGGCTTAAGCGCATGCGTTATACAAATGTTCATTGTGATAATACAATTAGAGGTTATAAAATGACCATTTTCATATACTACTCCGTATCAATCCAAGACTCCCAGGTCAGCAAAATGGGCCGGAGGCCCGAGGGCTGATATGAGTTGAGAGCTTATACGGAGTAGAATATGATTTTCTTCACATGATAAACCTTCCTATCATGAACCGCATGTGCATCCACATTATATAGCAGTAACATGTAAAACATACAGAAAAAAAATCACGTTTAATATAACCTCTGAATAAAATACATTGAACAGTATAACAAATACAGATGGATAACAGTATGACAGATGGATATTCAAGTTTGTTTTACACACTGTCCAATAATTGATGCGTGTTTGTTTTCAAAATTTTCGGGAAATTAAACGGATATGGCGCGTGCCAGGTAGATCATGGGTAGGCTATGGCCTATGTACAGCTAATAGTACCACACATGCAAAACAACCCATGTCACGGACACGTATATGATTAAAAATAATACCATACACACGTTCATGCATTATTAAGGTGGAAATATGGATGATGTTTGTGCAGGTGTTCATAACGGAAACTGATATATACCTTACAAATTATAAATTTTCTTTACTCGGAGTTTGAACTTTTTATCAAAACAATGCAGTTAAAATTGAGTATGATGAATGTTATGAGTATCTACCAATTATTTGTGTCGACGTTTTCTATTCCCAATGGCGGTCACTGTTTACTTTTAATCATAGTTAAAGATACTTTGTAGTAAGGATATTTTAGATTGATATAGTGTGTACTGGGAGACCATTTTCTGTTGCAAAGGAGTATTGGTACACATTATAGGAATTCTTCTTCTTCTTCTTCTTTCAGTACTGAGTTGGGTTCCATACAGAACGTTATAAAGCCAGGCGCATGTCATTAAGACCGACACATACACACCCTCCAAAAACAAACAGGCTGTATAATGGTGTAGTTGTCTCATTTGCGACAAAACGGATCTGATGCCGACTAGTATACTATAGAGTGCAATCTTACTGCAATACCATGCCACAGGCACTTAGCAAAGTACTCACCCATGTCACATTATACTGACAACGGTAAACCAGTCCAAACATGTACCCAGTTAAAGCAATGAGAGCAGCAAGTACAGTTTTGTTTAGGACTCTAGTAAGGCTCGGTCAGGGGACAGAACCTATAACTATCATCCCCGGGCGAACGCTCAATACTAAGGCCAAACGCGAGGAAATTCTAAATTAGGCGTTAAAAAACGAAAAGGCAGTAAGAAAGAGAGAAAATATACCAGATCCAAATGTTGCAATGGGTGCTATAGAATTATTTTGGTCGCTTTCGTGTCCCTCAGTATACAGGGCAAAAAGTAAACCCCCAATTTGAAATGTGGTTCTCTATTAGCCGCATTTATAAACTCTATAATCGTATCATCATCAACATCATCATCAATCTTTATACAGGCTCAGTTCCATCAAGGCTCGTTACTTTGAGAACATTATCAGTTTCCAAAATTAGATTTTGAACATGGACAGGGAAGCGAGCCCTATTTGTATTGTGGTAAGCAATCATTTCTCGGCTTGAAAGAGTGAGTGAAATGCAGAAAACTTCATTTTGAATCATTTGAGTTGAACTGTAACATTATTGGATTCAGGAAAATTGTTATGAATTTTCGTAACACCTGAAGCCTGACTTTTTACTCGAAAATTGATGTGTTTAATTATGTTTGACACTTTTTAATCAATCTCCTTTTTTATTTGCAGGTGAGGTCACAATCAAGAAGGGATGCGGAATCCTATCGCGTCTACATGTGTATACACGTTCCTGACAAATATAAGAAATATAGTCTACACATCAGTGCCGTTTAAAAAAGAGCATGTCTCCCGTATGACGGTCGTGCTAAAGTAGTGCTATTACTTTCAACATCTTAACAAAAGATAACATCAACCGACGTGATGTCATCTGGAAATGATTCTGACGTTAGATATATTACATTGGGCGAGTTTCTTCAGGAAACGAGGTTCGATGCACGTCCCTCCAGCTTGCCGGGAAACAACCAGACCGGCGACATTTTCCCCGAACAGCTGGACACAGACGAAGATCTGCTTGACGTGCCGAAGCAGGCAGACATCATTCGGAACATGATCTTGAAGGAGGAACATCGAGACCTAGAGGAGCGACTGATGAGGATACGTCACAAAGAGCGTAAGGAAACCGTTGACTATCGTATCGACGGCAGCTCTGCCTTTTTCATTTGCTGCGCTAGTAATAATGTTGATCTGTGTAGTTTTCTGCTAGACCGATGCGGGGCGGAAGTGGACCAGAAGGGGACAGATTCGCCTTTTGGTTGGCAGCCTAACTTGCCGTTGTGTTCACCCCTCTGTTGTGCTGCCAGACACGTCGATTCGTTACCACTAGTTCGTCTGTTAATAGAACACGGCGCCAATAAGAAAGGCGTGGACGAGACTGGAATGACCGCTATACAAATCGCATGTCAGACAGGCAGTATGGAGACTGTGTTGTACCTTTTCGAACACGGGTATAGTGTACACGACGTCTCTCCTACGGGGAAGACGTGCCTCATACTAGCTGTACAGAATACGGAGATCTGTAAGTTCCTGATATCTAAAGGCGTCGAGGTGGACCACGTTGACAGCAACAGTTCGTCAGCGCTTCACTACGCCGTGCGTGAAGGTCAACTGGACACGGTTAAGTTGTTGATAGAATCAGGCGCTGACGTCAACATGACAGACAAACAGGGTCTGGATGTTATTTTGCGCGCGGCGTCGGCTGTACAGGTTGTAGTGGTAGAGCATCTCATGCAGGACCCGTCTATACCTGCGCGGTCTAAAGTACTTGCGTACAAACTTCTCGGAAGCAGCCTGGCTGACACGGGCAAAGAGCTAGAGGCTGTATATTGGTGGGACAAGACCAGACCCCGCGAATGTGACTTCGCCAGTGACGACTACGTCCAGCAGCTCATAGCAGACGGCCGGAAGTTATCAGTTGGTATTGCTAGGTCCTCACAACCAACTGAAGAACTTGAGCTTCTGGAGAGGATTCAAGCATATTCAGTTCGAGTCAAAATTGAAATATTCGGACTTTGTCATCCACAGACATACAAAAGCCTTTGTAGATTATTAAATATTAATTTCCTCATGATGAGTTTGAAACACAGTCTCAAATTACTGCGGTACGCAGCCGAGGTGTTCGTCCAAAAAGATCAGCTTTGCAGCAAAGCGGCGCCGTATATCGCGTCCCGGTTAATGAAAGTGTTCAACAGGATCTGGCAATGTAAGAAAGAAGTAAAACCGGAAGACAGAAGCAGTATCATAGAGGAGGTCATCGATATACTGGGAAATCTCATCGACCATGTATCAGAACAATACATACAGTCGCGCTCAGAGTCGGTGGAGTTCGAGCAAATGGAGGACGACACCATATCTTCTTTTGTTGGGCTTTCCAGCGTGTATTCTCACAAACACGCGGAGGTGTTTGAGTGGATGTGTTTGGCGCTGGATCTTGTGTGCATCGTTAGATCGTTAGAACCTAACATCCGAGAGGAAGCCAAGCTCATCCACCATCTCAGCAAGCTGGTAGAGGCAGATCCGAGAGGTCCATCGGAAGAAACACTACTCCATATCGCCGTTACCTTGAACCCCAACTATCGACCATATCTCTCCACCGACATGGTGTTTCGCTGCAACAGGTACGGGGTCGCGCGGAGCCTCATACACGCAGGCATTGACGTTAACGCTATCGATGTGAACAGGAACATACCCCTTTGCTCACTTTTACAGGTAAATGCTAATTGGATTGAGGATGAGAAGACATTGATCAACCTGTTGTTGGAGTACGGTTCCGACATAGATATACGTAACAAGGACGGACTTACCACTCTCGCGCTGCTTCAACGAGCAGGGATCACAATATGTCAGCTCAACTACCAAAAGTTACAGTGCTTGGCGGCGGCCACCATCAGGAGCCATAACATCAAATTCGCTGGATATGTTCCGAAAAAGATTGAAACGTTCATAAGTTCCCATTAATGTCTGTTCTAGTTAAGACTCCTGTGATCTGATTTTTTTATGTTGGTGTGGTGTGGATCCGGATCACCTCAATGTTTTTTTTTTTGCTAGTAGCGGGCCAATGGCAATTTCTTATGTAACACAACCAATATATTCGAGGTGTTACATGTTAGACATAACTTCGTTAATTTGATTTTACCTAGAATATCATAGAAATACATTGATTTTCCGGATTAACAAGGAAGGGATGTTCCTGATAAAGGTAATCGATCGCGAGTAGTCGGGAAAACCGGGGTCCGGATGAATAAGTTTTTACTGTACTTTTCTACTGTAATGCGTTGCCACGAAATTGCAACTAAATCACTTTTTTCTTGTATATAGAGGTTCTCAAATATATTGATTTAGTCTCAAGAAATATGACATACATATAGTTATACAAGAAAATCAACCCGTCATGTATTGCCGACCAAAGATACACGTACGTCTGTTTACATACAGACGCACGTGTGCCGGTTAATAGGATCACGTTAACAGGATCTAAGTACTGTACGTCTGTTTACACACAGACGTACGTGTGCCGGTTAATAGGATCACGTTAACAGGATCTAAGTACGTCTGTTTATGGAATACTTATATTGAAACTGTATTTTGAAAGTCATGGTCCTGTGAATGACACGTGTCCAACTCGTGGAACTATTTATAACACGCCTATAAATCACCGGATTATGAACTATACGTGTAACTACTGTATGCACAAAGATAAATCCGTTTGGTACAGAAACAGATGCATGTTTTAATCGAATATGATATATCAAACTAATCACATTGTACAGGACACCTGTGATAGCCATTGTAGTGTACACTACCTATAGCTTATATTGTTGTTATATATTACCATTGTTACAAATGTCTAGTGTTATTGTTCGCCTGTTTTCAATACTATGTAGAGATACATAAAGGAATAGTCCAGATGCAAACAAGAAATGAAATTATATGTGTATGATATTTATGAACTATATGTGTATGATATTTATGAACTATATGTGTATGATATTTATGAACTATATATGTGTATGATAATTATGTTTTAAGAAATGTATAACTGGTATGACGTTATAATCAACATGATACGCTAGGGGACTTGTTGCATGCATGATAAGTGTAACATGTTTGAAACGGACACTGCATAATTAGGAAACTTGTGTTAATAGAACCTAGCTTCTGCAAGGTCCCAATGTATGTATTTCTATTTAATACGTGTGTAGACCAGGTACATTACTATGCCCCATCTCAGGCGCGTAGCTGCCATGTAAGCATATACACATAGAGAATCCTCAAATGAATTATTCAATTTGTATTTATTATGTGTGGTCCGAAATAGTGATTAAGTGTTTGCATGCTTTTAAAAAGTATTAAATTTCGCTGTTCTTGTCCATTATAATGAACCATATATTTCCATTGCGACTGCCAACTATTGCTATTGGATATTACTATTCTATGGTACTGGCGCCCTGCATGCCAATCGTTTACAGTCCTGCTGCACGCCTGCACATTACATATTTGTGTACACCTGTATAAACCACACCAGACTCTCCCACGCTGTATATGCTCGGGTATGTCGAGCATGTTTAGCATATGTTTTTAATTTAAATTGGAAACGAGTGACTGAAAAATTATTTATATATTCCGAACAAAGGTATTGATCCTGGAGGTGTTCGATTTAGAAAAAAATACACTATATTATTCATGTTTAGAGGTTTATAGTTGAGGAAATTATCTCAATTTTGTATTTTACTACGTGCATACGACTTTAAGATGAATGCCACCATATAGAAGGGGGGGTTGG
>JAUMHH010164299.1:0-17114 GCA_032359455.1 Chlamys rubida | reverse complement strand
GGGAGATAAGCTATAGTAGTAAAATGCAGCTGAGAAATTCTTCACAAAAACTTAGGGGATGGTAGCCAGTCTACTATACACCAAGTAACATCTGTTACTGATACATGTATTGTCTGTTACATATCTGACTGACTTCTGTATTCAAAGTTACATCTGTAACTGACACTTCCATTTAAAGAAGCATCTGTTACTCACTGACACATGTTTTTTAAACTTACATGAAACTGACACTGTATTTAAAGTAACATATGTTACTGAGACCTGTATTCAAAGTAACATATGCTACTGACACATGTATTTTAAGTAACATCTGTTACTGAAACATGTATTTTCTGTTACATCTGTTACTGATACCTGTATTTAAAGTAATATCTCTAAATTACACATGTATTTAAAATAGCATATGTTAATTACACCTGTATTTAAAGTAGCATCTGTTGTTGCCACCGTTTACAAAGTATCATATGTTACTGATACATGTATTTAAAGTAATATCTGTTGATGACAACTATATTAAAAGTTACATCTGTTACTGAAAGCTGTATTTAAAGTAATATCTGTAACTGATACCTGTATTTAAAGTAACATATGTCACTGACACCTGTATTTAAAATAGCATGTGTTACTAACACCTGTATTTAAAGTTACATCTGCAAATGACACCTGTATTTAAAGTAGCAACTTATACTGACACACGTATTTAAAGCAATATCTGTTACTAACACTGTTTTTAAGGTAACATGTAACTGACACTTGTATTTAAATATGCATATGTAACCGATACCTGTATTTAAAGTCACATTTGTCACTGATACCTGTATTTAAAGTAACATATGTTATAACACCTGTATTTAAAGTAGCATGTGTTACTAACACCTGCCCTTAAAGTAACATCTGTAAATGACACCTGTATTTAAAGTAGCATTTGTTACTGACACCTGTATTTAAGGTAAAAACTGTTACTTACACCTGTATTTATGATAAAATATGTTGTGTTTAGGTGAACATTAATCAGTAATTGACGTGTCTATTACTGGTTGAATAGGTTACTAGCATACTGTATACTTGGACATTTTCGCTGCAGTTTCAGTTTAGTTTTTTTCTCCATCCCTAATGAGGGCAAATTTATTATCACAACATCGAATATACTGTACATATAAGTAAACGGCATAATAAAAATGGCTAAATTAACAATGGGCGAAAATGTATTTATGGACGAAGGGTGAAATTTTCTGGTATGTATGTGTATATCACGGATGTCATTACTTATTACAGGTATGAGGAAGAAAAAGAAGCCCAACATTGATGAAGGGTCACACTACGATTCCACGAAAGAACCAGCTGACCAATCAAATACTGGTCAAGCTTCTCAGGCCATATCTGATCAGGCTGATCTCACTACCGGTCAGTCAATGTCTTGTCAGAACTCAGAATGTCATCCAGCTACTTTACAACAGTTGACTACTCAGGTGATCGTAGATCAGCTGATGACCGAACAGGAAATTACCAATTCACCACGCTGTGTTCAGTTCCCAGTAGATCTGTCCTTAACTGATCGGATCAACCACTCCCTATCTGACCAGTCAAGCAGGAAAAGAAAGGTCTCGTCAGCAGCCGGTTCCGCAGAGCAGGAGAGACAAAATGGAAAAGAGGCCAGGACAGCATCCACCATGCATCCAGGTGGATCCTCGTCATCACATGGTGAAGGAAATGTACCAATACCCAGTAATAACGAGACAACACCACAGAGTAAAGGTAAGAGTACACTGTAAAGGCAGGTCAGTTTTGCATGATTTATGAAATTTATTTCTTCCTGTTTTTACAGGTTTACATTCTGTTATCTGGAGATGTGATATTATCTTTGATTATAACTCTAGTGAAAATGCTGTAATCTGATTGGTCAGGACAAATTGGTCATTTCAAACTGTCAAATTTGATTTAATATTGAGTCAATGGAAAGGCGCTTCCCAACGCCCTAGCAAAGAGTGGCAGTGGATATGTGACAGTGCAAAATAGTGAAAACGCAAAGAAGATGCGTGTTCGGTTCAATAAGCCGCCATGTTTTTTCGGTATAATAAAATAAATTTGCCTCGGGTGACAGTGATACGTACCCTCAGGGTAACCCTAGGCACTGTCACACTCTAATGAATGTAGGATTTATAAAATATTGGCGTCGATGTCAAAATTTAAACATACATCCTGATGTTCAGTAAAACCATCATAACTGGTATATACTACTTAACTGATTTCAGTTTATGTATATGCATACATGTATCACAGGTACCTAACTTAGAACTGATTTCAACGTTCAGTACACAAGTTACAAAGCATCTTATATTTTACAGAATCTTACTTGCCAGCTTCTAGACCGTTTGAGAGCCTATTTATATGCTTGGTATTAGCGATACAGTTATGGTAGTATTATTAGGCCATTGCAGTTCATATAACAGATATTCATATTTTTTTCGATCAAGTGCATGACCCATGAATGAGCAAATATATAATCCCAGCGAAAATAACCGGCTTAATGATACATTCGCCATTACATAGTGGAATTTAGCATATATCGTAGAGTAATAGCTAGGTTGTCACCTACGATTACTTTTTTTTACACAAGTTCCTAAGGATATTTCGATCCTCAACAAAGGTATTATCAAATAAATAATACTTGCGGGTGTTAAATTCTAGACAGATTTGGCAGTTATGTTTTTATTTTTCATTCACGTTACAAACTAAATGAATTTTAATTAACAAACTAGAATATCTCTTGAGATGGGGTTGTGGATGGTATAAGTGGTTAAGACTTGTAAAATGAACAATTCTATGTAATTAGATACTGTTGTTTTTTTCAGCAATAAGTTCGGAAGAACAAGATCACGAGGTACGCAAGCATGAGATAGGCCTCCGGGGAGTGATGGTTAAGGATAAAGTGGATATGGTAGTGGCGCATAAGCGGGAAAGGAGCGAGCGTCTGGCAAACGAAAACATTCAAATATTGAAGGGAAAACAAGAAAACCTTGATAAGGTTAACAATGTTACTACCAACAATGATGCACAGTACCCCCCTACCCTGCATCAAGTGATCTACCAACGAGAACCCATCAGCAAACTGGATGTTGTCCCATTGTTTGGAGTCTTAAATGACGGTACTTCCCCTCCGACTCAAGATAGTTCCACATATGGTATTGGGAAGGGGTTTAAATCCTTAGATATGCCCCGTCAATCTGAAGATCAACCAACGTATGGAATCGGTAAGGGGTCTAAATCTTTAGAAATGACCCATCAATCTAAAGGTGTTTCAATATCTGATATTGAAAATGATTTAAAATCATTTGATAACCCAGAGCTTCCAGTTGATAGTCCCTCCATGTCAACATCTGACAGTCAGCCCAGCTCCTTGGGACCAAATATAAGTGCTTCTCAAAATCTACCGTCAGTAGCTGAAATGTTAAATCCCCATTCTGATTCAGCTGATAAACAAAATGACATTGATTACCCTGGATGGGAACTACCTGACAAAACACTTGAAGAATTTCTACGTTTCTTTAATTCACCGACTGATGAACTTCAAACATCTCCCCATTCAAACATTTCAGATTCCTCTTTGACAGTTAGCAATAACACCATGAAAGTGACACCATCTGCTATCGGCAGAAATGAACAAGGACCATCACATGTATCTGTCATTGCTACATTTCAGTATCCATTTGACATATGGTTTTTTGGGCTGTGTCCACATACAACACAGAAACAATGCTGGATTATCGATTACAATGACAAAGTTATCAGACGTGTTGATAAAGAAGGAAGTGTAATCGAAGCAATTGACATAAATTTCCTACCTACTGGTATCACAATGATAGGAACTAACAAACTTCTAGTTGGTAATCGTAACAAATGTATCAGCCAGATCGTACTATCTCACAATACTATGTCTAGTACTACAGCATTCTTTACACCATTAGTGCCGTCGGGTATGTGTGTCACTTCTACAGGGGAACTTCTGGTGACCATGTCAGATACATTCGATCCAGCCATCATGCCTCAACAAAGTTGTGTTGTAAAGTACACCACCACAGGACGGGAGGTAAAGAGGTCCCCAATGTTTGACCAGTTTGGTGACAGACTGTTTGTGCGGCCATTTTATATGAGTGTAAACCATGGAGGTGACAGAGTGGCTGTTGTCAATATCACCAATGTGATTCCACCTCCACGTCGCTCACATCTTGTTATGTTGGACGGCAATCTTGACCTTGTAGCCCGATACACAAACCATGAACAGGTTGTACCTAGGGACACAAAATACAATGTATCATCACAGACGTTTTTCATTTTTGATGTTAAATTTGACAAATGTAACAATGTTTTGATAACAGAGTGTTACAGTAGATCTGTACAACTGTTAGATAGTGACTGTGGACCTCTCCGAGTCCTGATGAGTTGTCAGAGTGATATACCTTTCTTATTGAATGTAGATGTGGACGGAGACGTGTGGATATTTTTCGCAAACAAGTTTGTGAAAATCATAAGGTACCAGTGACATGAACCGGAACCGTTGTTGTGACAATACAGAGATATCGACACATCTGAACAAGTTCACTCCATGTCCGCGGAGTAGGCGACAGGACCATGACATTATTTAGTTACTGAACGTTGATTCTTTTTGTCAAAGTTGTTTTTTATTGTATAAATAATCTGGCATGTCAGTTAAACTAATGCATGCCTCAGAATATCACTGCAGATTTGTTTCCATTCAAATCAACTTTTATATTCTCACTGTTCAAGGCAAGTACACTTATGTTTTTTAGAGGACGTACCTCCCAGGATACGTTAATTTGTGATTGTTATATCAGAAATTGAGGTTTGCTGATGATGTATGATTTTCAAAATTGTTCACTATTTTTAATTAACACTGTATGCATATTGACTGATAGTAGATTGTACCAACTGTATATTTATGATGGGGCAGTTTTAGTAATAATTGTATATGTGATAACCGTCGCCTTCTAGTTTCGCGCTAAATTTAATTTCCCTTTAGTTCAATCAGTACAGCAGTGGACTTAGAACCTGGAGATCGCTGGGTCGATCGCCGGTGAAAACACATGCTACTCTCTTTCTGTTTCTTATGGTGATATTGTCCTTGTCCCTCCCTATGGTGACAGGGAGTTAGAACCCTGAATTGTTGAGGATGAGCCCTTTTAAAAAGGTGGGATTAGTGTGAAAGGTTTTGATTGTATCATTAAAGTCACCTTCTAGCTTCGTGCTAGGGATAATTTCCCTTTATATCTTACCCTGGACAGAAGTATTAACACTTTTCCCGGTGTGACCCTAGGGTTGAAACGGGGGGATTCCCCTATTAATAATAATTGTATGACGTCACGTCCACAATGCATCAACTTTACGTCAACAATGTATTTAGTCTGTAACCTTAACATATATTATACATAATGGGTGAACAGGGTCAATGAAAAAGTATCATTTACCCCCTTGAGGTGAGATTGGGAGTCTCAACCCTCCAGGAAAGAATCTCCCCCCTATAGGGGATTAGAGATTCTATTAATCTCTATCGGTATAGCGGGGCCCTGGGAACCTGGTGATCGCTGGTTCCATTCCTGATGGAAGTAACCTACTGTCTTGACCAGTAGCATGCTTGGATAGATTAGTGTAAAGTTTCATTTAGTCTGAAACATTCTGAAGCCAAGGATAATCAATAAATGGAAACATTTGCAAAAGTACTTTTATTGAGATTATTTTCCGATGATTGCTCAAATATTGAGTTGAGCGATACAGGCCCTCTGGGCCTCTTGTTTTATTAACCGGAATTCAGTTATTGTGATACCCTTACAACATAACCTTACACCGTACTTTTTACTCCTTGCCATAAACATGAGGTCAAAAGTACATGCCCAACTTATGTACATTAGAATTACTTCAAGGACATTTTATATGTTGTAAAAACTTATTAAAATGATTTGTACATTTGTATATATAACTCGAATTTTAAAAAACCAAACACTGCTATCAAGTTACGACTCAAGGGAGATAACTCTGTCACTCTTGTTATAGTTGATCCATTTATAGTTATGTTTATGTGGTTGGAGAATGGTTTCTATTTGAATTAGGTGTCGAGAATCCTTGTCTCCAAAATTCTATTTGAAACTTACAATTAATCGTGTTTAATTTCAATCTGATCAAAATCATCTGTTACATGGCTCCGCCTGCGTAGTCCGAAGTTAACGAAGCCATGTAACAGATGATTTTAATCAGATTGGTTTAATTTCAAACAAAATATTAGTTCTACTAGAAATCTACATATTAAATGAAATGAGCTAGCGGGTTTATATATTTTAAAATGTAAATGAGTGTCTCTATGATACATTATATAACTATTGAACACCCTGTCTATGTTTCAGAATATGTATCAACTAGTTACCTATTTTATGTGTAAGAAATTAATGGAAATTGTCAAAAAAAAATCATTAACGTTCTACCCCTGATGTGAACATTATTAAGTGTAATAAAACCGTCATATATATCTAACATTGACGTAAACAACCATTGTGACGTCACACAAAACAATGCAATGACGTCAAGAATTAACGGTGAAATGCCAATATGGCAGCGATTTTCACACACTTATGTAAATCATATATGTATGATAGAAAATAATTTCAAAACAATTTCCATTCTTTTCGACATTTGCGGTATTCGTTGAATTTACAGTATATACATGTATATATACAAAATGTGTTTGAATTTCTTTTCGTTGGTAGCGTACATGTAGTTCTTAAATTGTACTAATATGTATAGTGTAACAAGTCGCACGTGCATTTAGCATTCATGTACTTACTGATCCTCGATATCCATGGGTTACTCTCACTTACGCTCTCTGCACCCCTGGAATATTTCATAGCAAAATTGAAGGCTCAGTGTACAGTGTACACCAACTTGTGGACGAGACAAGAAGACTGGTCGACCCTTTGATGTTCATCAAAAGAATCTCGCGGTCACGTAACGGTAAAAATTGACAGGCTTTGAAGTTGGGTGTCTCTCCTTTGTAATCTTCAAAGTACATGTTTCAGCCTGGCGATTGGTCAGATTTTTTTACCTTAGACCAATCAAACAGCTATCTTCGTGCCTTCCATTTTGCTTTGACATATTACAGGGGTGCAGAGAGCCTAAATGAGCGTAACCCCTGGATATCGAGGAGGACATTCGGCGAGATCGCACACAGCAGTACGGGCGTGATTTTTGTATTTATAATAATCCTTTTTGCTTCCATATATAATGCATATTGTAGAGTCGGTAATAGTGTTTATTTTGCCAAATTATCTGGGTTTTTCTAAATTTTGACTTTGTATTTGTAGACGTCATGCTTGAGATAGTATACGTATTCGAGGCAAAGACAGTTGTTTTGTTTTCATTTGTTTTTCAGTGTGCCTTTCAGGAATGTGTACTGGACAGATTGATTGGACTTTAAAGTGTCTTAATTCCTGAATTTCAATATGAATTCGCAGTCTTTATTTGAAACACTTATAAAATTAAAACACTGCTGTACACGAATCTCCCATGCTATTTGATTTTGTAAGTCAATAATTGTTGAAAATGTGTTTGGTTTTATCAGTGCTAAATACAGAATTATTTATGTATGGATGAGGAACGAAGAAGAACATTATTGCATGTTTCCTCACGAGAATAATAGAGAACAAATTACAGTTTTGTTTTCTAAATTTTATTGGTAGATAAGATAACATAACAAGTTAAGCTTGGATTAGATGTTTAACGTCATGTTGTACTAGGGGTGTAACAATACGTCCAAAGTGTATCACAATATATCGCAATACAGAATGAATATATACTGCGTCACGTCTCCCGATATATTGCCATAGGGGAAAGATGTTTAATTAAAAGGGAAATTCTTGTCAAAATGTTGTAAAATTTAATTCATATATAACATATGGATCACACAGATTTAAGATTTTTGTCAAGTCAACTATCTGCTATGAAATTTCAGCTGATTCCCACCATTAGTATATATGTTAGAATGTGTATTAATTAGAAATGTTTAAACACCAAGCAGATACAATAAAGCTAAAATAAGCTTTTAAAAATATTGCGATACAGCGATATTTCATCTCTGAATTGTGATACGATATGATAGGATTGTGCATTGCAATATACCGGTTTTCCAATATATTGTGACCGTCCTGCGAAATACTTGCAGGGACATTTTCTAAATAAAGATAATAAAAGTAACACTGATTGACTGCACTGCCTTTGCTTATAATTTTATATTGTGGCGTCATAATAATACAAATTTCGTGACGTCATTGTTCTTACCTGGGGTATACGGTGGTCTCAATATAGATCAACCGGTATCGGTATCACACTTAATACTTATATTACATATAGTATAATTTTAAGGTACCACTGCATCAGTTTTAATTGCCAAAAACAGTAATATCCAGAGTGATTTGAAAAGGAATGTTTCCCCTTCTATACAAAATGCAATCGGGAATCGTCGGTACTTTCCGCATTTTCTCGTTTACGGAAAGTGCCGAGGGTTCCCGATTGAACACAAGAGATGTTTTTTCTGGCTTAGAGTAACCTTCCCTATCAGGTTATTTTGATGCATTGGTAATTTCTTAGAGAATACAGGCTCTGCCATGTAATGGCTGTGAGTTCAAACCTTGCAGATTTTCTGTGTTCGTTTCTTTAAATTAGAAATTTTCCATCATCAAATTTTGAACAACCATAATTCTGTAAGATGCATCGCATCATGTGATTTTTATAAAATATTCATTTGAAAAGGGCTAAAAAAATATTTCACAATAGCCAAAATGGTAACAATATAGTTAAACTTGTTAGAACCATTTACCTTTAAAAGTTTTGTACTTTCTTGTGGCCGTAGAAACGATTACAAACTGTCAAATAAAGAGACAAAAACGAAAACGGTGATCATTGAAAAATTGCACACAGAATAAACATTCATACCAAGGTTCACCGAATAATTTGATCAGATATCTATCTGAAAACAGCAATTGAAATGTTTGGTCAACATCACGAACGAGACGAATATTATCCGAAAATAGAAGGATAGAAACCTACATTAATGTGTAGACAAAGCAAGCTGGATGTTTTCATTATACTTTAAAACGTGGCCGTGTACGAAAATAATGTAATCAGTGTTATTGCACATGAGATAATAATATTCCCAAAGCACAGCTTATAAGTAATATATACACGGACAGTTGATATATTACTGCGCCTTGAACAAGTCCTTTGGATTCAACACTAAAATCCATATATCCCTTTTCACCGATAACAGTCCGCATTACGAAGTAGTTCCATTGACTAATGTTCTGTTCGGAAACAAAGCTAAGCGGTCTGTTCGTAAACCACAAGTTCTTGTCAACGTCTATAGTTAAAGAAGGAATCCAGTTCAGTTCTTCTTCATTGGCCACAAGAGATTGCGAAGAGTATGTTACGTTGCTAGGCAACGGTAGACTGACATCGACAGTGTCTGCCAAAGACCATTTGTAAATAGCACGAGGAGCGCCATAGAAGAGATTATTCTTCTGGCTGCAATACATACCTTCGCCAAGAGAACGTTTATTTCCAACTTTCTGAGTATTAAAAGCAAAATATACGCTGTCATGTTTAAAGTCTCGCAGCACGGATGTAGGGATTCTGAACATGCGCAGTCCAGCCAAAGCCGTGTAATACACAAAGTTGAAATCTGGTGATATGGCGATTCCCCGTATGCCTAAATACCGTATAGTTTCTGTCTTATTATAAATTGTAATATTAGAAAACCCAGATTCGGGGTCCATCGAGGGGTGAACGAAAGAGTAAGAGAAGTTCATTTTGTGGTCATAGACGACCAATTTCCAGTCATACATATCTGTTATGTACGCATGCGTGACCTCGTGATCGGTGAAATCCAAGACAATGTCACTGAGAAAAAATGTTCCATATCCCACAACGAGGCTAGGAAAAACGTGTTCATGCAACACTTTATTGTTATTCAAATCAAATATCACAAGTTTTGCAGGGCATTTAACTTCGCCTCCCGGTCTGACCGAGTCATCTGGGTAATATCCGGTATCCACTATCCACATCCATCCCGTATTGGGATCAATCTCAAACGCATTAACGAACCGGAAGTGATCACAAGTGGTCCCTTGGTTTATTTCCCAATTGGGGAACGGTCGAAGAAGTGGCGAATCTGTGTCGTTCTGTTTCACTACAACATTCAATGTAGAAGGAACGCCTTTGCGCAGGCGCGGAACCGTAACGTAAACACTTCCGTTGAATACTCGAATGTTACCTAACCGGTTGTTGTGCTGAATATAGGAACCGTTGTCTACAAATTGGCTCCTTGTTTCCGTATCCGGCCACTCATAATCCAAGAATTGCCACCGGTATATGACATCTGTGTCGTAAGAACGTTTAGCACTGAAACATAATTGTCCGCTGAATAAAACGCACACAAGACTGCACATCAGATACGGCCCCATCTTGACAAATATTCACGACTCACGTACAGGCTTAAAGTGTTCTCCCAAAATGATAAACAATATTTATTTTGGCAAAATTATATGTTTCAAGGCTAAGCAGCTTTAGAAATTATCCCTTGCGTTACCGAGAACCTTATACATCAATACTTGCTTTTCATGTGCATTTCTATTGATTAAAATGTTTTTGAAAAAGAAAATCGTGTAATTATTGTAGCTCTTCTGTAACATGTTATAAAAGTGATATGTGACATGCAAATAATAGCAATTTGAACCTTAAAGATCAACCGGTATTAGACATTAAGTCAACAGCAAGATCCGAACAGTTCTGAACAGAAGCCGCTTATGAGTTCAGTATCAGATTTTAATTAATCTGCGCGATCTGATGCACGTAGATCAGCTTTTGTCTTAACCTATATTTCTATATATGCACAGTCTTCTTGGTGATTATTTATCGACTGCTTTCTACTTTGACTTGTCTTAACCCATATTTCTATATACGCGTATACGTGCAATCTTCTTTGTGATTAATTATCGACTTCTTTTTACTTTGATTTTCAATCTCAAGACGCTTTTGCTCCGCATGTATGCGTGACCCGTCCGCAAATTTAATTTCCGGTTCAAAATCTGTCCGGAATACCAATAAGATTAAAATTTAATTTAATGTTCTCATGCAGAAAAACAAATCTATGTATATTATTTTTTTTTACTTTTCAAGATTTTGTGAACTTCATTATATCGAAAATCTTATTGTAAGTTTAAGCACACAAAATGTTTCATATTAAATCTCGAACATCCGGTTATCTCAATGTTTTTGTGTGAACTTCGTTATATCAATAGTCAAATTGGATGATTGATCACACAAAATACTTTAAATTAAGTCTCAAACATTCCACTGTTTCGAGTTTTTGCGTGGACTTTGTTAAATAGAGATTCTTACAAGCTTTCTTAATAAAAAAAATCAACCTTTTTACGTCTGGTACTTAGATAGAGATTGGAATATGCGCCTTTAAAACAAAATACAAAATCTATGAACACACTAGAGATGTACCGTGTTATGGATAATTGAGATTAATATTTTGACAAAAACGTCTCAATTTGCTATCTTATCCATTATTATGTCATACACAATAAAACCATTTAAAAAACCTTTTTAAAGAAAAGTGGTATTTTAACTATGGCCACGTTTGTTATCGGTTAAGGTCCCTCACATCTTGTGTTTCAGGTTCGCATGCCTACCATCAAGCTTTTAATAATCCGATATCCAAATCCGCGAATTCCTCAAGTCTCAAAACACGTAATGTTGACAAACAATCTTCGTCACAGGTAAACACTTATACACGCCAGTTATCCCCAGTTAATTTGCATAACTAGCACAGTCGTTCGATGGAGCGTAGTATGTGTGTGTGTGTGTTATTTACGAATTCTAATTCACAAACCGGTCCTTAGATTCCATAAGCAGTACGTATTTAATTTCATCATCCGGAATGACGTATCACGAAATATCCATTGTTGGCGAAATCTTGATCACACCATCCACGGTTTTTTTCACGACGTTCGATTCGCTGTTTTCCCCTGTAATTTCAACTTTATACAAATTGCCTTTAAATTTCAATAATGTGTTCAGTCCCCAAGACGATCCTTAGGTATTATGTAGATACCGTCTTAAATCGTCACGGTCAACATCCCGTCACACAAAATGACCTCGCACGAAATGTTCACAAAATATCCGTCTGTGAGGCTATAAGCCCAACCAGTGCTAGCAGATTCTTCACAAGTTTCGATCTACTAATCAAGATGAAGTCATGTTGCCATTAAAGGGCTTCAAATTCAACGACGAAATTCCACATTTCCTGGGTGGGAAAAAGCAAACTTCAGCTTCTAGTGTATACCGGTATATACACGTATACTTATATGTACACAAATGTACATACAAATCAGATGCGATCCATACGAACTTACATATATATTGATATAAATATACCTGTATATTATATAAAGATTACGTTCTATATGTCTGATGAATGTGTGCACAGCCAGGTAAAAGCGCGTGCCGTCACGCAGGTGTACGTTAATTACAGGTTCTGTTCCTTCAGTCCCAAGTCAAACAGGAAAGGATGAGTGTTCGCACTAATGGTTTAAAATCCTTAGAGCTGAGGTGGTGACGTCTAAGTAATGCCTATGCATGTGTCTAGCCCACTTCAAAAGTACAAAGGTCACGACAACTTACATATTTGTATATTAAACAATCTCAACTCCGCAAATCTTCTCAGCGTGGAGATCCTCTCCTCATTCATAACAATATAAACCCGCTGAGGATTTGTTAAAAAACGTGTCCGTAGATTTCTTTGGGAAAAGTCCGAAGTGTTTCACGTGTTGTTGAATGCACTTCTATTATCAAGTTCTTCAATATCAAACTGGTTGGTAAACTATATTACGTTTATATCCTCTTAATACACATCTTTCTCTGCTCATAGTTTCCGCCCCTTGCGTTTACAATTCAAAGGATGCGTATATATATAGGAGTCAATACGGTCTCAATATACTTTAGTGACCGAACGGTACTTCCCATAGCGGCTTCTTGGCCGAATGATACTTCTTCAAGTAAAATATCGTCCCTCGGAATTGATAAAAAAAATGAAGTCTCACAGAAAATCCTGTCCAAAATGCAAAATTCATAAATCCACCAATTATTTGGGTTGGGTGTGTATGCCCTCCAGATTTCTTTAGATTTCTTTTCCTTACAAACTAATCAACGAAAACACAGGTGTCTGTACAACATCGTCCAATACCAGTGTGCTTTTTGTCCGCCGGTTTTAACACATTTCGGTGTTGAGACATCCGGTTTATACACTGTCAATATGTGCTTGTGTACCTATCGTCTAACTCGTATGAATACACGCACAACAATTAAGGTACTTGAGCAAACTATATGTAAACTTGTCACGAATAAAACACACACAGCCTTTTATCCAAATAAATTGCATAAATATTTTCAGTGGTCGCGAAATCTTTCTCATAAAAATTCCTGTAGTTTTCGGGGATCTGTCAACCCATTCATCTGTCAATATCAAACTGCCTTCTAAGCCATTAGTCAAGATATACTGAGCGCGGGATCACCTATCGACATATTTTAACAATAAACAAGTTTTATTTTCATTAAACCGCTACCCAGGCCTGTCGTTGCCTGTTACCTGGATCATGTTGCCCCGTGACACACAGGGAACCCTTACTGGTACACCTTTAAATGTTAATCAACCTCAGGATCAGGTAAAACCCAGGTGAGCAATTTAAATGTCTCAGGTAAAAACGGTTTCTCCATCGCTATAGTGTTCGAGAGCGCTTGTATTATAGCGTGTTGTTAATCACAGATATCTGTACAAAGTAACACACACACATATGTGTACATATATTCTGTGTACACACGTGCGCCGTCAAGTGATTCAAAGCCACGGGAGCATGGCACAGATCCCAACTATAAGGTCCATATCTGTACTAAGTACATAATACACACATGCGAACCGTGGGGTTGGGACTCTGTGCCACGCCCCTGTGGTTCAAAGTGAGCGTATGTATGTTTAAAGATCAAGAGTACAGGAAATTTATATGAAACACAAACCACATTAAGTTGCTTGAGAATTTAAATACATTTGAACAATGTGGCACTAAAATTGTGTTAAGTTCATTCGTTTGAACGAACTCAATGACACTTTAAAATGTCTGACATTCTGCTACCACTAGTCCTCCACCACTGGGTCGCGGGTTCGAGACCTACGTAGAGCAGGTACTGGTCGTAGGTCGACGGCTTTTCTCCTGGAACTCCGGCTTTCTCCCTCCGCCACCAAAACCTGACACGTCCTTAAATGACCATAGCTGTTAATAGGACGTAAAACACACACACACACAAAATAAAAAAACAAAAACAAACCATTTACCCCTCAGCAACGTAACAGACAAACTATCATCACTTTAGGTTGTAACGTGTTTCAACACAATTGATCCTCGTGACCTTGCAGGTGATACACACTTCATAGTCTTTTATACTTTCTTCGTGCTACAGGGGAAATATTTTCATCCAGTTTGTGTTGTTTAAAAAGTCCTTTATACAGACATTGACATATTGACCCCCGTGACCTTGCAAGTGATACAAGGTCATTCAGTTGGATCAACTTGATAGCCCTTTATCCAGGCCTGCTATTGGGTAAATAGCATCACCTTAGGTCTTTTGGTTTATCCAGAACAGGTCGTTTAAATATTGTTAATGTATTTGACCCCTGTGACCTTGCACTAAAGAGGGACAACGTCATTTATTGAACAAAGATTAATAGCCTTTCAATCCAGCTAACTAAATGTCAAATATCATGGTCCTTGAAGAAGCCTTTGTTTTAAAGAAGAAGTTGTTCAATGGTTAAACATGTTACCCCTGTGGTCTGGATATTAGTTCAAGGTGATTTTTCATCCTTCAAGTCAATTGAATATTAGTCAACTTATTAATCTTTAAGGGAGACTGTTTTGAAGTTTTTGACATAATTTACGTCACTTTGACCTTGAAATCCTGTCATTTATTTGAACAAACTTGATAGTCCTTAATGCCATAAAAATGCAGCACGATCGCATTAAGGTAGAGAGTACCACTACATCAGTTAATTATCTCGAAGAAGAGTTCCACTCGGAGATTTCTTACGACTTGAGTATTCTCCCTTTGTATATAGAAAGATGAAGCAACCCAAAAGGAGTTTTATTCCGGCACAGAGTAACTCCTACTGACAGTTTTTTTTAAACCTTTGCGGCCCTTAAATTGTACATCATTTTTATCTATTTTTCAGTTGTAAATCTCTAAAGGCGTTGTGTAAATGTCGCGCGTTCGACCCCTTGTGTTTTTCGGGGTTTTTTTCCGTTTTTTTCCATTTCTGATGATTTTCAAACATTCAATTTCGAACATCTATAATTGCGTAAAATTGTGATTTTTACGTACGTAACACTTCTTTTGAAAAGGACATACACAAATATTTCACGACAGTGACAATGGTAAGATTATAATTTAACGTAGGGGTTCCCTTTAACTTTAAAATAATATATACGTTAATCTAATATCCTTAGTTGTGATTTGTTCGGTATTAGTTACTTATTTGATCATTATTGATGTAACAAAATGGGTAATTAATGCATGTTATGTATTGGGCTAATCAATTATATGTGTTTCAGGTACAAACTCGCACCTGTACACGCTCATGGCTGTGTATAGTGATTTTGGTCTAGAGGAAAAAAATGCAGCAAAACTGAAGAACTCCTAATGTCTTTGACTTTAGAGAACAAAGTCGATCTAGTTTGGTGTGGGTGAATTTATGAACATGTTGTTTTTACTACAGCTCACGGTTCAGCTCGGTGCATGTACCGTATATAGCACAGGGGCAAGACACATGCTCACCCCCATCCCTGTATGATTATATATAGTGACACTATACATTGTAAGTGGGGTTTAGTCTGTGCCTCGCCCCTATGATACATGTATATAATGGACCTGAATATCAAGACATCAAAGAATACATTAACACGGATCTTGTCAGGGTCAATATACGGGACATGTTTATTTTTAAAACATTCATTGTAGACGATATTTACATATCATAATTTATATGCGGCCTTGCGCCAAAAACTATTAGATACCATTACACAAAATTGGGTTTATTTCAAAAATCTCTCAACGAATTGCCAGCTTGTTTGGATTTTAACTTGTGAAAATGAATTGATTAATAATGCATTGTCATGTTATATAATACATGCTTTAGAAATGAGACAGAGTAATCTAAAGAATCTAAATAATCTCAAATAGCTATTGAATATTCCAGTATATATATTTGTATGAATGACCATTCAAGGGAGAGAACTTACCGTATTACTAGTCTTGTCATATTAATGTATCTAGTCCTTGTATTTGTGTATTTTTAATTACCAATTATGAATGTTATGTGTTTTGCACCAAGTTGGGCCCTAATTTGGTTAATAAAATATCTTAATTTGGTTAATAAAATATCTTATCTTATCCTATCTTATACAACATATTAAAGCACTTTCTGTTTTGTCCTTTTTTTGTCAAGGTTACCGGTATATAATATAACCTGAAAAATTCTTATCATTGGGGGAACAGCCAAAATGAAATTACAATTCAGTGGTCATCTATGTGACAATAGATAGAGTAAGGCCATGTACATGCAATTATCCTAAACCCCAAATGACAGCTGACATACATGCACAGGCAAACAGAGAAATATTTACAGGTAGTAATTTATATATATTACCTTGTTGCCATAGATTTAAGAATTTTTCTACTTTTGGTGAGATGTCCATCAGTTTCGTCCAACTGAAAAGTAAAATGGTTCACACATGAGATGATTATGGTATACATCTTGAAAGTGAAATTTGATTATGGTGTACATTTATTCAAAAATCAGATGCTGTATAGATCAGTTGCAACTAATTGATAACAGGCATTCATTTTGTGTCAATTTAACAAATTGGTTATACTAGACAGGTGTAAGAAAATACAAGTTAAATTCAGTGTTTTTTATTACGTATAGCTGTATATCAGACTAGACA